>DF239795.1:0-41523 GCA_000507305.1 Breviolum minutum Mf 1.05b.01
TTGATGGAGAATTTCAAAGAGAAGTAATTCGTTATATTTTTGGTTGAATACTTTGATACATTTTTCTAACTAATTAATGTATCAAAATATGTGTTTTACTAACCTAGTTTTTTCTATGAGAAGCCTTAGGGGTAGGTTCGTTGCCACGATATTTGTAATAAGATTTTTTCCCCAAAAATTGTTTGGAAAAATTGATTGGAAAATTGGATGGAAAATTTGTTGGAAAATTTGTTTGGAAAATTTGTTGGAAATGTTGGGTGGAAAATGTTGGATGGAAAATTTGGATGGAAAATTTGAATGGAAAATTGGTTGGAAAATTTGTTGGAAAAAATGTTGGAAAAATATGTTGGAAATGTTGGGTGGAAATGTTGGTTGAAAATTTGGCTGGAAAAAATGTTGGTTAATGGTTGTGAAATTATTGGGGAAAAAATCGTGGCAACGAACCTACCCCTAAGGCTACCCACTACTATTAGACTAAATAAGATTGCTGTCAATACGAGAAATTTTGTTGATCTTATTGTTTCATGAAATCATCACCACTTGTGCATTTGAGAATTGTCAATGCGTCGCACCAAACATGATATTATGTATGATATGGTTATCATCCTTATAATTTACAGTAAATGTTTAAATCGTTCCTAGAGACATGCAACATTACAGGTGAATTACTGTCGCCTTTCCTTTAAATAGATTGAACCCGATCAGCTGATCGTTGGGCCAGGCCCGGGAGGATCCCAATGAGGGCTTGAACTTTGGGGACATGCTGGGAAGCTCAAAGAGGGTACAGATTCTTCATTGCAAAGTTTCTTGATGAAGTCATTTTGAGCAGCACCGGGAATCATCAATTCTTCTGAATGTTTTTTTGTTTGAGAACCCTAATTATGGTCACTTGTTTCAAAGCTTTTATACTCCAATATCCCCAATCGAATGTGCATATGAAAATGGAGGTTGCAATATGGATGTGAGTACTGCATACAATGTATATATGAAAATATGTTTATGTATATTTATATGTATATGTACACTTACATATTGATGTAAAGATACGTACAGATAGGACTTGACATGACTGGTAAATCAACCTCAATCATTCCAGGCCAGAGAGATGCACGTGTCCACACTGCGACCGTGCAGTGGTCGGAAGCACTCAGCTTGCCGCTGTCATGGCAGTGTCCATGATTTGGAGTGGTGTTGTTGGGGGGAGTTAGGTGAAGCCCCAGTTAAGGATCATGAAAAAACGCAGAGGTTTGCGACCAACGAACGGCGACAAACTGACTTTGCCGGCAGATTGCTGGAGTACAACGATTTGGCCAGATGCGAAGAGTGGACAGAGTGAAACCACTTGATATCATCGTGGAGTTTTCCCAGTTGGAGTTCTCCCAGTTGTGTTTTCAAGACACATGTAACAGATGATGTCACCCCATAATGCCAATGTTCGCATCGCGTGCTTTGTGGTGTCCGCAATGGCTTAGACCCGTATTTGCTATGGCTTAACATTATTGGGGTTTGTAACTGCCTTGGCAACAGATCTTTATGTTTTTGGGTTGCGGGCAGATCCACAGGGGCCTATACATATCCATTTAATCCATTTACACTCATTGTGAATTGAAATGTTTTAGGCATTGAGAGTCCGGCATGGATGATCTGCTGAAACTTATTCAATTCAGCTACAGCAGCAAGTAACAGTTACTTGTGTGCTAAGCTTAGCATGATTGAAGGTTCCCATAATGTCATGTCTTCCAACTTGCAAAATCAACGTGTGATGGCGATCTCGCGGCTGAAACGCTTGTTTTACTTGTTGAGTTCCAGCGTTGGACACCGAGTATCCGCCGGTCAGGTCACCTTCATCGATTATGAGGCCTCATGGGTGACCTGGTCTGGTGCCCTATGGCCCTATGGCACTATGGGAATGGATGATGTTGAGGGTGGATGTATAATGATGATATGATGGGGTACAGGATGCCACCTGGACCTGAGATATATTGAGATTTGTTTGGAAACCTTGGAATGGATTTTGCATTTCAGAAAATGTTCTTCAAAAAACATGCAATACATGACAGGTGCTCATGCAATTTTGCCAGTTCCAGGGTATTCAAGTTAAACATGTTTATTCAAAATCACTGCACTTTTGCTGCTGGAATAGATCGTATGCAAAGACGACTCCAAGACATATCATCAATTCCAAGAACTATTTATGAATTCTACGACATGGACATCATATGACAACATATTATGTTTGATGTGTTTTCCAACTTACGGAAACTTCCTTATTAGCACTTCCCACTTCAATTGGTGGCTCCATTTGTTTGGCTGGACGTGATGGCTAGCCAACCGTTACCAGGCTTTTGGCCATCGTTGTATGGTTCAGCTTGGGATGGATGGCCTTTTGGATCTTGCCATTGTTGTGGCCAGCTTTCAAGGCCGCTTTTCGGGGCGGCCGAAATGGGGTCCTTGGGGTTTGACATGTCGAACGGATGACACTTCGACTATCAGACAAAAACCAAAATGCCAAAGGTTTTTAAGGGATTGATTGATGATTCGGATCTTACATGATGTCCAGGTTGGGGACATGCCAACATGATTGTTCCTGAGCGCTGTCAGTTCATCTATTTGTTCTTTGTTCCAGCTGAAGGGGGTCTGGGTAGAGACGGTCCGATAATCTCTTGCTGTTTGTATTCTTGGGTTGTAAGAAGATGAATGAGGGAGGACAAGCTGGAAAGTTGATTCAAAATGATTCAAACATGATAAATTTTGTGGGAAGTGGTGAAATTGACAGCTCCATGTTGCTTGACACGTGCATCGACCCATTGGCACGAAGCAGGATGAAATATTCAACAATCATCTCAATCGAGTTCTGTTGTTCTGTCAACACATCTTGCTGTCATTCCTTGTTGTTTCATTGTTAGTCTATGCAAATTGCAAGGACCACCACATGACCATGTGTTGATTGAAGCACTGGGCCTTGCCCTGACTTTGTTGTTACGTGTTGTTACATCCAAGAAAAACTGCATCCAACGTCGTGACTTTTCGGATGTTGGACAGGACGTGGTGCACCATTGTCTTGAACTAAGCCAGCCTTTTTTTCCAGAGCTTCTTGCATCATGATAGTGCTAAGCATGTTCAGCTGTACACAAATCTGTGGACCTTGCATATGACATCATATGACAATAAATGGACGTGAAAGATTGATTTGAGCGGAAACCGCAAGCATGATCACTCACTACTGCACTACTTATAGAACCCACTTCCACAAATGTGTTTCTGATTGGTCAATCCTGCAAAGCAAACATGTTACTTGCTTTGCTTTCACTTGCTGGTGTCGGACTAGCAGAATCTCAATCCTAAAATAGCGCAGACAACTTGCCATTGGCAAAGGAAATGCACACAGAATCAACAGATAACCATGACAATGAGGCATGATCAGTACTATTGTCATCATGGTGGTAGTTGACACAAACACCTAAAACCACTAGCAAAATCTACTTAACACCAGCAGCAAGTAAAGCCTCCTTCCCCAAAAAAATAGACCCAAAAGCTCCTTAGGTCCGCGATGCCTCAACGTGATCGCACGCAAGTCACGGATCTCCTTACCCACCTTTCGTACAGAGGCACCTTTCTTGAAGGGGAAGATACAGAGCAGGTGTGAAAGCTGGATGCTCCAACTAACATGGTTGAATTGATGCATATTGATGCCTTCTATAATTCCTTGGAACTTGCCCAAGGGTGTTAAGGAAACAATGGTTGTGGAAGACCCATTTTCATTTGAACCATTCCGATTGGAGGAATCATGGAGTGATTTTGCTTCTATGTGTGAAGTGTGAAGTGTTTGGATTTTCCTCTTTGAGTGTAGGTTGCTTGTTGATTGAACATTGATGCATCAAGACCACCAAGAGAAGTTTTTTGTTCAATCAATTCCACTCGCATGTGAATTTGAGAGAGGTTCTCAATGTTTGCTCTTTCAACAGGCAGTAGACTCTCAAGTTCGCTTTTTGTTGGCAGGTCACGAATTGCAAACATCTTGGAATGTTTCCTTGAAGATGTCCCACTGAAAACAGATGATTCGATGTATTTAATTGTAGCATCCATTTTGGACAGGGTGTAGTAGGCTGCTTCATCATGTCCAGATGCACAGGTTTGCAGCATCAAAGTGGGCAACTGCGCTGTGGTGCTGGCACGAAAGTATGTCATTTGGATGCATCATTTGAATTTGTCCAAACCGCTTGGGAGACTCACCGTTCTATATACAGTTTTCGAGTACGATTTGGTGGATGGTAACCCATAAATCAATGTAGACCAGACATCCATGAGGAGGACATCATTTACAGCTGCTTTTGGCGTGACCTTGTGTACGCCTATTTTCCACCTTCCTTTTTTTCGTTAGTTGTTTCTGCATGTCCATAGGATTCCATTCACCAGCAGATAAAACTTCTGTTTTAGGGTGCCCAAATCCTCCAAGGTACAGCTCCTTCGCACTCTAGACTCTAACCTTTGTTGTATCAAAAAAACGGTTGCACCATTTCCAACTGGCCAACCAAAAAAAGTGTCATCCGAGTTTTGAATGAATTTCACTCAATGTCACCACGTTCTACTCATGTACCTCCCCATGTTTTTCCGACTACTTCGCGTTCACCGAGGTCATCATCTTCTTGGGACTTCTAGCAACGATCGTGGCAGTGTATTGCCTTCGTCATGGACTCAAATGGTGGATCCACATGGGTGATGTAAAAGGATGTCTCATGATGCCCCAAGAAGTTAAAAGAATGGATGCAACTGGTCAGTAACATTTTGCAACTAGGTCACAACCTGGCTACGAACCATTCAGAACATGTCCTGGAGCATCCCTGTAAGAGGATCATGTTTGATCAGTTTTGCCTGTTTACTTTGCAGGTATCCTGGGTTCGCTCGGAGGGGAAGTATCCCTTAAACATTCCTGGAAAAGGCAATTAGAGAAGAATGGAGTTTCACCCTGTTTTACAGGCCATGGTTCATCTGGGCATTTCCTCTAAACTCAGGGGCAGAATTATTGCCAAGCATCGGCTCCAAAGCAGAGCCAAAATTGAAGGAAAGACGGACTGTATGTTGTTCCAGTTGAGGGTTCAGTTTCTCTGACTCTACCCGTGAATCTCCAGGTTCTTTTGTACACGTGAATGGGGCATCGCCAGAGGTGTGGGAAAAACCGCGGAAAATACTGTCGAACTTGAATGAACTTTATAATTGGGATGTACTCGAAAGGTGAGCAAAATGATATAGCATTATGCATGATGAATCCAAGTTTGAATGTATGTATTGATTGCGTGTGTAAGAAGGGCTTATCCTCAGGTGTATGATTATTTTTCATGTCGGCGCATCGAAAGGGTTTCACCAGTCAAATAAATTTATCCGAGATTCAGATATTGTACATCTTCACGTAGGGAATGAGTCAATGAACCTTTACATGAGTCAGTAGGACAAGGATTGTCGATTGTCGCACCAGCCAGATTTCATTGATTTCCGGGACATTCCTAAGTTTCCTAAAATTTCCGGCATGGAAAGGCGTAGTTTTCTTTCAAACTTTGACTTGGGGAACAGTCAATTGCTGCCTCAAAAGTCAGTTTTGTAAATTCTCAATGCCAGAAGTTCCTGGGAGGCGAGCTAGATTTGCGAATATGGCGAATGGAGTGATGTGTAAGTCGTCATGTATCAAAACCGTTTTGAATGTGTTCACTATGACATGATGTTGAACTGACATTAACGAGTCCAGGAATGCCTTTTTTGTCCATTGGTGATTCTGTCCATGAAAATCTGTTTCCGCATTTGCCAACCTTTTCTCGGAGGTCAGCAAGGGAGCACCTTCGAAGCTGAATTGGGAGGTGGGACCAAGAGGGATATTGCATGATTTGGGAATGAATACAGTACTTGAAACAGGATTGGATTAGTATTTGAAGTTTGAACGTTCGTTAGCAACTCGGGAAAACTATTTAGGTGATTATTGAATATTATTTATATACATTTCATATATTTCATATTTGAGTATCTACTATCGATATCTACAAAATTTGAAAGATGTGTTACATCACATTTTGATGTTCTTGGAACTTTTGGCTGTCCATAGAATGATGTCCACAGGAATACTTTCCAACATGATATAGAAGAATGGTATAATAAGTGCAAATATATAAATATATGCCACGGATTGTATGATATTATTGTGTTCTGTACATGAAACATTGCTTCAATTGAAGTGGGGGATGTGTAACAGGTGCACCACCAGGATTATTGGATTCGAACCTTCCAACATGGCGTGTTCTTCTGATCCACTCATGTCAGGACTTTTTGTTTGACTGTGGCCCGAAGTCTTCGTTGAGGCTGCTTAAAAACGCCGGGACCGTTTTCGTGGAGGCTGAGAATATGAGAGAATCATATACTTGAAAGCATCTTGAAAGCCTAGTAAGTATAGAGATGTCAAATGACCTACCGGATTAGGAAATGAAACGAGAGGATCAGGAACTCAAAGTAAGGATCAAAACTTAAGTGGCACTTTTAGGTTTTGTTCAAACTGCTTAACATCTGAGCGGTGTCCTGGGGGACCAGCGCATGAGACCAAGTGAGTATCAGTATTTCACTCTGGGTTTACTGCTTTTCACAAAAAACAAGTTTGGATCCAAAACTCACACTCAGATAGAGATTTGACATATCTTCCAGTCTCTAATTCGGGTCTGTCCTGGTCCTGGTGTTATGACTTTGATTTAGAAGGATCTGACCACAAATGAAACATGTTTGATGTGTTCCCACTCATTCGCGTGCGTGAAACACTGGTTTAATACCGCCCAACACCACCTTCAAGATCCCTATTCAAGAACTCACCGAAATATGATTGTTTGCATGCCAAGGGTCACTAAGAAGTACTATGCAGTCGAGTACAGCAATTAAGCCAATGTAGCACAATATAGCTGAAAACTGATAGTATTGTGGAAGTTTGAAGAATAATCAAGCCAGAACCTCCAGTATTTTTTGGGGGATGTTCCAGGTGTTCATTTGAAGTGCTTACTTTTGGAGGGTCACCCTCTAGATTCTACAGTGTTTGCTAGATCCCTTTAACGTGGAGTGACCGTCATGGGTCGACCCAACTTGGGGGCCTTAAAGATTTGCTATCTTAAGGACCCACGCCTGAATCTTCGGTGCCAAATGGATTGTAAGGATCCGATAGATGGTATGGAACCCTTAAGCCTTAAGCTCCAATTTACCTGTTTTTTCCAGGAAAGGGGAAGTTGTGAAAAATTTCCCAATGACCTGCTCCTTTATAGTCCACCCACAAACCACTAAGATGCTGGTGAAAGTAAACCATGGATCTCACCAGACCGTCGTTGAGTGGCAAAATGGCCAGGTCTCGTGGAAGTTCTGCCATGGTCTTTGATGAGAAGTGCGGGATGGTTATGGTTGGTGCTGTGAATGGAATTCTGTATTTGGAGTTGTTTAAACATGGTGTCGATTATTGGATCTTGTCTTATTTCAAGGCTTTTCCAAGTCACTTCGATCTGCAAGCAGATTGCTAGGTGTTGGCTTTTGCTTACAACAGTGTGAAGCAACAAGGGATTTGGGTGGCATTTTTCAATTTTCAATGAACTAACCAGATCTGGCACCCACATGTGAGAGTTGTTTTTCATCGTTTCCGGAAGAAGCTGAAAACTTTCGATATGACTGCGATCCTGCAGCCGTTTCTGCCCTTCTAATGGGGAAGATGAAACACAAGGGACGCAAGGGATTTAGGTCGCATCCTTCATATCGGCCCACAGCAGCTAAAACATGAAATTCCGAACCCACCAAGTACTGTGGTGCAAATGCAGTTTTTTGTTCCACTGTCGACAATGGCAATGGTGAATCTTTTGGTAGTGGTGAACAACCTATTTTAGATTGGTTTACAGCTTGTGGTGAATGGTCGACACCGCTGTAGCCAATAGATAAGGCAAGGTCCAAGGTGAATGGACGAGATTCTTAAGAAGTGATCGTCATTTTATTCTCCAAGAAGCTGCCCTGTAAGCCACGGCGCCATGTCGGGCAAACGGCAGACAAAGAAGGCTGTTGGGTTTAAAGTCCAATTTTGGAAGATGCAGAGGAGGTTGTATGTATATAGTGATCTCATGAGTAGATACAATACCATAGTCATCCATATTCAATGCATTATAGATGCAATACGCTGCTATACTTTTACAGATCGATCTAGTAATGGATCCATTGATTTGGGTAAGGACCTCATCCCAAAAGGTGATTCATTGATGTTTATTCAGGTTTAGTAAAGGAATCTCTCCAAACATGCTACCTTTCAGGTTGTTGAAGCATCTGTATTTCTCCCAATGGACTGCTTCCCACTTTGTGGACATCGTTTCCGCGAGGGGATGATAAGCATCTTGAATCGATTCGCAAATATTGATTGAACAGAATGATTGCTCCCTTGCTTGTGTGGTTCTCCTCACCATGGCGCTGATACAGTTGGCAGGTCTTTGACGATCTGCTTCCAACTGACGGAGGTGCCGGAAATGGTCGACATGTGGACAGAAACGGGGCCTGTCCTGTCATTGGAGTTTGGTGGGGCGATGAAATGGACGATGATGATGATCATGATCATGATGATGATGATGATGATGATGATGATGAAATGGACGATGATGATGATGATGATGATGATGATGAGGAATGGACGATGATGATGATGATGATGAGGAAATGGACGATGATGATGATGATGATGATGATGATGATGATGATGATGTTGATGATGATGATGATGATGATGATGATGATGAAATGGACGATGATGATGATGATGATGATGATGATGATGATGATGATGATGATGAAATGGACGATGATGATGGTGGTGGTGGTGGTGATGATGATTCTGGTGGTGATTGTGAATATGATGATGATTATCATGATGATCATCATCATGATCCTGCATGTTTGCATGCGTCCGAGTATTTCGTATTCTATATAATATATTGGACATTATATTTAGATTTTTTTGCCTAGAATAGTAAGCCACTGACACTAACCACCGACAAGCTATTTGCTGCAATCTGCCAGGTGGTTCCTCACGTCCGACCAGCAAAGAAGGGAAGCTTGATGTTGGAAGGAAAAGGGTCGATAACAGGAGCAATTGGGGCGATGACGTATGATTCGCAAAAGTGTACATTTGGATTTGGAACAAACAGATGAAAAAAAGACACAGAGGTTTAATGTCTTAAAGTTACGCTTTAGTTCTGTAGGGGCAAGCGGCTAAGCTCGCGTAGAGGAAGGTAGATTTACCTTGCGCGAATTCACATTGCCAATTATTCTAGCTCATCCAGAATTCTGGACTTGTACATGTTTTGGCACTGTTTTGGACAATGAGGCAGGGACGTCAAGCACCAAGTGCAGTCACTCTTGCAGATATGTTTTTGAATGAAACAAAATTTTGTTTACAATAATTGTTGCCTTTCTAACATGGCCAATCTTCATTTGGTATTTGATGAATATTGCTCTATGATGTTCCTCCGTGTTTCATTGCTTCCAACTATTTAAAGCAGATCTATGATCTAAGTCCATAGGGTTTTGAGTTGCCTTGGCTTCAAGTTGGTCAGCTGAGATTGGGAGAACCAGTGGTTTGTTTGTGGGGATGGTTGGTGTTTTTTCACATTTTGAATCAAGCATATCAGCATATCCTACCGGAAACCTGCTTCGGAAAGGGTCGAAGTACAAATATACATTTGAAATTTGCATGTATGATATGGTTCACATGTTTTTTTTCTTGGACTATCACTCAGGAAACTACCTAGAACAATACACCTAGTAACCCACAAACCTTACTCACTCACTGGCTAACCCTTAGGAAGGGTCGAAGACGAAGGGAGCTGGACGCCACCGAAGGCGGGGATGGGTGGCGAAGCACCCAGCGGCTGAAGCTGTTCCACAATGTTCCCAGTGTCTGTGAGGATGCGTTCAGCTGCCGGGTGAATATGTTCAGGAATGGGTTGGTGCCTGTTTTGTGGGGTAAAATCAATGGTTGATCAGTTTTGCCCCGAGCAGAGCAACATTTGTCCGGCAAAGAGTCGCCAACGATGAGAACCCAGGGTGTCAAATTTTGATTGTCAAACTGACAACCCTAAGCTCCGACCATGGTGAGGATGAGATGATCAGATAGGTCATCATGTTCTATTGACCAATTGACCAACACAAATCCTACAAAGAACGCATAGCTTGATTTGCTTTCATATGTCGATGTTTGTATTTCTTGCACATATTGATATCTACACAGTGTTCACTTGTTTGGGGGCAATGGCTCAAAGTTGTTTGATGATGGAACCACGGCTTATAAAGTCCCATAAAAGTTTAGTTTACCTGTAAGGGATTCAACTGATCAAAATATTTGCTGAGATTTTGTATTGGAGTGTGTTTTTGTCATACACTTGTCTAAATACAGACACTAGAGTCTATGTTGGCTTGCGATGCACCTGTATGGATGCGTCAGCCCAGCGAGAACATCACGCTTGGTAATGTCAGCAAGCATTTTTCGAGGGTTTCCATTGCTTTGCCACTTGTCTAGCAATCGAAAGTACTGGCTCTTCACTTTAGTTGATTCCTCAAGGTTGCTTTGTGGAAGCCTCTCTTTCATGATGAATCCCCTTTCATATAGATGAGAACTGGAAGTGTTTCACGTGTTCAAAACTCCGGCCTATACTGTTGACACTGGTCCCATTTGATTAGCCACCTGGATGCTTAGAATATTATTAAAAATTCTGCAATGTAATGGGATAAATATCCGGATAAATTACCATCCGAAATCCGCTAGAATACCAACCTCAGCTGGTTGCCGGATTGGACCGCCATCCCGATTTTTCCAGGCCATCCTGAGGGACCTTATGGTGATGGCACTTCGGCAAATTATACAACGGTGGAGTGTGTTTGTTTCAGGATGTCTGGGGACTCGTGAAACACTGTGGAAAAAGACACTGTTTTTAACACCATTTAAGACTATGTTCTATTGATTCTATTTTCTTGAAGTTTGTGTTCCATCATGTGCATGGGATGTTTCAGACATGGAGGGACCTTGTTGGTTCAAGTCTCGATGGTCTTAAATTCATTCTCAGCAAAAGAAGCATTGCCTCCTGTTTGCGTAGTGTCACATGAGGAGTGACCAAACGAAAATGATTTGTGTCATGAGAGGAACCGCGATGAATGTCAAACATGTTAATTTACCACCATTGATATCCACGGACGTGGGATACGTAGTACGGATTCTTTGGAACTTTCACTAGGTTAAGTGGATCAGTTTTGTGGACTGCAAATTGAATTATCTCGATTTGTGGCTCAAAACCTTCGCAAGTCAAGTCACATTTGTCTCAGTTTGTGGAAGCTCGATGATCTTCTTGATACTTTCATTGAATTGACGCTAAATGTCGATGCAAGGGCATGCTTGAGTTTTGACTTTGGTTTCCACCTGTATGGCATTTGGAAGGCAAGGGCCTGAAACCAAAGTCGAGAACTATGAGGACGTTGCTCTACAGAAATTGACAGGTCTAGCTGAAACAGCACATTGGCAAAAAGCGCTTCTACTTTTGGGTTGTGTGAAATCCCCAGGTCTCCCAGCAATTTGTTCCCGTTTGCTATCAAGATTGGCTCGACAAAGCCATTGGCATCAGGCGCAAAGTTTTTTTCAAACGCTGCCGCAGAAAGGGATCACTTTAACGCCAGGAATCTATTCGGCTTTTTTGAGCTGTTTTGCTAAGAAATCGCTTTGGCAAGCTGCACTTCATCTTTTAAAGTCTGCTGAGTCCGGAAACTCCGGTGAGTTGTTTGCAAAAGAATTGGATACACCCGTGTACAACACAGTTATTACAAGCTGTTCTAGAGCTTCCAAATGGCCATGGTCCATTGTTCTTTTGGAACAGCTCATCTCGCATCAAAACTCGTTCCGGAAAGCGAATTTGTATAGTTTTAATGCAACCCTCAGCGCTTGTGAACGTAGAGGACTTTGGACTCATGGATGTGCACTCTTACAACAAATGCAAGAAAATCAGGTCACTCCTGATTCAGCATCATTGAACTGTCTTCTAAGTGCATGTGAGAAAGGTCAAGAATGGCAAAAAGCTTTGACGTTTCTCTCTCATTTTTCTTCTGATCGTCCTATGACCCTTGTGACTTATGGTGCTATTGTAGCCAACTGTGTGGTTGGATCGGCTTGGGAAGGTGCCTTGAATTCCTTGTTAGAAGCGATGAATTCGAATCTACGTCCCTCAACTGAACTCTTCAACTCCCTTACCGAGTGTTGCCGTAAGAGTTGGGCTTGGCGTCATTGTTTATGGCTGATGGAGATGAACTTGTCGCAATCCAAGATCCAATGGTTGGCAACAAAGCATGCAATTGAACAGGCACAACAGGTACAGATGAAGATAGAACTGCGCCATGGGATCCACTGTTCAGGTGTTCAAACAGATCCAACAGTCTTGAAGCACATAGAAATCTCAGTAGAGAAGTTTGAATGGACTGGGAGGCATCCTACAGTTGTTGGTTCCACTGACTGGCTTCAAAAAGCCAACGATTTGGCAGGAACCTTTGTGAGGCATTCTTTGGAATCCCGCAGTGGTTTTGCCGAACGAATGGCAAGTGTGCCGGAAAAATAAGGCGGCTGAATGTGAAGTTGTTGATGCATAGCCTGCATTGCCCAAAAGCTGGCTACCTATTTAGTCCCAGAGACTCTGAAGATGCTCAGAGGGAAGCTATATCTCTGTGATACTAGTGAGAAATGTGTGTGTGTGTGCGTGAGTGTGTAAACAGGAAATATGTCATGAATTCACTATGAATCCCAAGTCATCATGCAAAGGTGGACGGGACCTGGAAAGAAGTGTACCCCGGCCTGCCATCTTTGCCGAGGCAGCGAAAGTTTTGGACACTACAACAACTTTGCGAGTGCTGCACATATGCTATGTAGGCTTGAGGATTCGGATTTCGGATTCCGAAGTGGTGGGTTTCATGTGTGGGAAAATTTTGGGGATTTGTTTTTGTGATGTTGAAGTAATTTTTAGGAGTTGATATTCTATGTGGTAGAGACTGAAACGAGAAAGGAGTTAGAATCATGACCTGTCATCACCGAAGACATTTCCAGGATATGTTTGTGAAGAAAAGGAAGTAAAAGGAAGTGAATATTATGTTATCATATGTTATTTTATGGTATGTTTGTTATATGTGGATTACATATCATTGCTCGCGTTTGGACCCGTCGATCGAGCTGTCTCCATAGTGCCAAAGAATCCATGTATGAAATTATATAAATATATATGTATATACCGTATATTTACACATCCACTTATGGCAATTGCAATGCACATGGCAAATGTAGCTCTCTACATGCACCCGTCCAAGATCGGCAATAATTGCATCAGAGATCCTTTGGTCAGAACTAGGCACATTCGACTCAACAAGTTGCTAGTTGAGCACAGGAGACTGTATGGCGGTATGGCCTTTTAGATTTTCAACATACTTGTTTTATTGTTTTATTGTATGTTTCCATCTTCAATCTGCAGTTGGATTCCCAAAAAAAACAATTTGTGCAACCTTTTCCGGTGGGTTTGAAGACGGCTGCCAGGTAAACAGCATCAAATGCATGACAAGTGATTTGACCCATTGACCCAAACTATAAGGGCCACACACAAGCTCAACCATCAATGGTAGTTCCGTATAAAAACTCTAAAAACTTTAAGTAAATTTACTAGTATGGGGAAATCTCCCAAAATGGCTCAACCATGCAGGTTTCTGAATTCATTTGCTCAGATTTCGCTGATTGTAACTTTGAATTCGGACTTCCATCTCGATTGATGTAGCCATGGCTGGCCTCGCAAGCTTCGGCATTGATGAGCCACGAACACAAAACGATGCTCCAACTGAGACGCAGACAGCTGAGACAGAGGAGCTGCCATTGTTCGTATCGTGCCATGACATAGCTTCAAAAGGGGCATCGTATATCTACATTCCTGGAAGAGGTGGGAAACATGAAAGTGCGGGAGGTTTTCGAGGTGGAAAAAGTCAGCATTGGAATGGATTTTTGATGCTATGAATGAAGGGGTTGGACAGTTGCACCACCCGTTTTGGGGGTATCCATAGTGTATGAAACTGCCATACTAGGAGGAGCTGTTTTTTTGTTGAGGCTTCGGGGTACTTGATGAACAGGATGAACAGATCTTCCCACAACAATAGAACTTGGGTCGCTACAGCTACATGCTATATGGTTGGCAGGGTAGCTGATTTGCCGCCCAACAAAAGCGTCCGGAAAAAAAACTGTAAAGGATGATACTTCAAACATCTTCAAACCATTAAAATACGTGGCACGAAATTATGAAGAAACCATCAAGAAGTGCAAAGAAACAGGGGTGCAGGTTTGTCCCTGACTTCGCCAATTTGTTGAATTTGCATCATATATATATATATATATACATATTTATGTGTATATTTATATATATATATATATATAGCCCCCCCCCCCCCAAAGACCTATGTTTTGACATTGCGGTGAGGGAGACAAACACAACAGAAACATGTGCGTGCAATTTTAAGTGTTGAAAGTAAGCCAGTGATGGTTCGGGACAGGCAAGAGTTATATTTGTCAAGGGATGGTTGGTAGAAAATTTAAAGTTGTCTTCAAAAGGAGAAAACATGATTTTTGGAATATCATTTGATGATGCTGAATGAAAACAATTTGATCTTTCAGAGTTTGATGTTATGGTATTTCATGAAAACTATTTTTAGTAATCAAAAATATCTATCGGAGGATAAAGCAGTTTGTGGAACAGAATAAGCAGAACATAATGATTCCAGGAACAGGTGATTGTAAATGACTAACACAGAGGATTATGAAACTTAGGTTGATGATGTCAGTGATCATAAGCGACCGAAATCACAGGAGGACACAACAAACTGTAGTACAACATCGAACATGACGTATTTGTTAAAAAAAAACAGATCTGTTGATGACTTGATTGAAAAATATTTTAGATACACTGACGACACAACGTCGCTAGGTTTTAATATAGCGCTTTTCAAATGCACATGCAAAAATGGTTCAGGAAGAAGGAAAACAGACGCGAATATCATCGAATATCAATGTGGAGAAAGGCTGATATGCCGTGAAAATACGTGATGTGTTGAATGCGCACTTTCAAAATGATATAGTTGAAATAATGTTGGAAGCAAAACTGTTATTGAAAATATTGCAGTAAGAGTAGAATACCTCGAGCATGTAAGAGAGATGTAAGAAATCATCACGTTCTACATGTCATTCTGCTCAAGGGTGTAGCGTATATCACAGTTTTGATTCTAACCATGTTTGGTTATTAAGAACTATCCAGAGTATCACACAAGCACGAGATTTTAATAAAGCTAAGTGTTTGGAAAAAGTCAAGGATGATGAGTTGAATGAAATAGAAATTGATAATGAGTTATGTATTTTGAAAGAAAAAACTATAAGTTACAAGATAGGGGGCTTATAAACATGTCCTCGCTATGTACCTGATCATCAGCTGATTTTATTCCTTAGGGATAATTTCCGGAATAGTTCCGGAACCAAAACTGAAAAATTGAACAACTGTCCAGGAAGAGATTCTCTATATGGATTCAGTTTTTCAGTTTTTCAGTTTTGGTTCCGGAAATAAATATTGGTGCTTATAAGCATGTCCTGGCTATGTACCTCATCATCAGCTGATTATTTCCTTAGGGAAAATTTCCGGAATAGTTCCAGAACCAAAACTGATAAACTGAAGAATTGTTTTTTCCAGAGAGATCCAGGAAGAGATTCTCCATATGGATTCAGTTTTTCAGTTTTTCTGTTCTGGAACTATTCCAGAATATTTGCGGAAAACCTGAAAAACTAAAAAACTGTTTTTCTCCCAGAGAGATTCTCCATATGGATTCAGTTTTCAGCTTTTCAGTACTATTGCATGATAGGGCAGGAACAACTGTATAATTGCTTTTTGAAAGTCTCTTCATTGCATGTCAGTTTTTTGTAGTATTATTTACTGTATATATGGTGCCCCCCTCAAAAGAAGCTCCCAAAATCTAGAGGGCAAAATGTGCGTTGAAACACAGTAAATACCACTGTTTTTGNTGCATGATAGGGCAGGAACAACTGTATAATTGCTTTTTGAAAGTCTCTTCATTGCATGTCAGTTTTTTGTAGTATTATTTACTGTATATATGGTGCCCCCTCAAAAGAAGCTCCCAAAATCTAGAGGGCAAAATGTGCGTGAAACACAGTAAATACCACTGTTTTTGCACGAAACATTTTTTTTGGGGGGGGGCTGCCATATATAAATGTGTAGAGGACCCACAAACCAGATTTGCCAAGATGGTCTGGGATGGTGCGTTGTCATGATATGTTACTTTTGTAGGAAGTTTGAATGTGTATTATGCATAGTGCATGCAAATATAGATCTATCATATATCATTATATGATATATGGATATTTCATGTTGGTAGTCATTGAATATGTTCAAGACGCTGACCGCTTTGAGAGTATGTTGTACTACCGCGGTCAAAATCTCTGTGAACCAAATGATACACCATGAAAGCTGACCATGGAACAACCAGATGTTTGGTATGCAAAGGTAAGGGAGTTATTTCCAAGGGACCCTTGGAACCTGTGGGACCAAATGTTCTATTTGAAGCTAACGGGGGACAATGATTCGCTGATATTCGCCCAGTTCAAAAGTTGAATACTGAATTCGCATATTCTATTGAACCAACCCTTGGGTTTGCTTGCAGATTTCGTGCAAATTGCTTGTTTTGGGCACTGAAGTGGGGACTAGGATATACCTGTTTGAGGCCTGCAACAGTTTGGAGGGTCACCATTTAAGTGATTGGCACGGATATTTGAACTCTCTAAGCAAAGATACTGCAACTTATTGACTATTGAGCTATTATTAGCTACTATACCAGGCCCTTGGGTAATTGCAATATGCCCCTTGCCTTCGACCGATTTCGACGGTGTGTTTCCTATCTTTCTTCAGGTTGATGTCCACCTAGAACTCAAAAAAGTACGATATAAACAGTTCATATGTTCGACGTACGCATGTACATTCATATATACGTCCACGGATGTAACAATTATTGCGCAAATGTATGCACAAATATGCTATACAAGACATCAATGATATTTCATCGTATTTGACCAATTTTTGGTCCACTTTGATTCTGTCCTTGGATGATGGAGGTTTAAGCCTCTTCGAAGCGATCATGGTCTCCTTCAATTCGGGTCTGGGTGCCACCACCTCCGTGGTAGCCTATGCCGCGAGTTTATCGGGATACCTGGGTTGCTCGACTTGTTTGGTGCATATATATATATATATGCTGGGTTTAGTTGTTTGGAACCTACATGAAGATCAGACAACACAACACATAAATATTTGTATAATATACAAAATATACATGTCTATTTACATCTGTTAATCATGGTATAAATGTTCTACTCGTGTATAGAGAAAACAGAGAACAAACGTGTTAGTTTATCACCAGAATATTGATATTATTCATGATTCCCGCAACTGGTTGAATGGTTTCATTTCTACATTCATTTGCTAAGAAGGTAGCAAACTCTCATTGAACAATGCAGTGCGCCTTTGTCCACCAGGATACACTGTGATACTCATCATCGTCACTGCTACTGCTATTGTTGAACAGCAAACCTTGATGAAAGCCAGCGCTGATGGCAACGCGACCACGTTCGAGCAAATGTGTCGACCTATTCCGAGCTGGGCACGTCAAACGACCATGTGGAGTGGTTTGATTTATCTTTGGGCATGTGGCGGTTTCTATTTTAATTTCCTATTATCATTCGCAGAAGGCCAACTCTGTCCAATTCTTTGTTTATCGGATGGTGATGCATGGCTATGTCAAAGTGAGTGGCATTTGGCCATCCCCATCACCATCATGGTTGTTTTTGTAAATTGGCCTTCTGAATTTTCAGGTCGTTTAGCAAGGAGCATCAACTTGATAAATATCATCATCAAAACGGTGGTGATTTTGGCTGTCATTTTCAAAGGATTCATGACTTGGAAGGCCAAAACTGAAGCTTCAACATATGTACAATGGAATTTTCCGGGTTTTTTCCGGACCAGCAGCATTCTGATGGGAAGCCTGGCCAATTCAGGGATCATGCCGCAGCTGGTGTCAGATGTTGATCCTGACGTTAGGGACAGGGCAACAAAGTGGTGCCCTATCATTTCAGTATCACTACAGTCATTGGTGTATTTCTTTGTTGGTTTGGTTGGTTATGGTGCCTTGGGCAATCTTGTGGACGTGGATATCTTCAGTGTTTATCAGCGGACATATCCGGGTCCACTGACCAGCGTTTTGCAAGGTAGTTTTGCCCTCATGATGTATTTTTCATATCCTTTAGTCATTATTCCCTGCAAGAGTCAAGTCTGGAGTTTGGTGGCTTCCAAGCTCATGCCATCTGAGCAAACCTTGCTGTCTTCAGCATCTCTTCGAGTCAAAGCTGGACTCACAGTATTCTTTTCATTGCCTACTGTGCTAGTGCCTCTGTTGGTTGGCAATGAAGCCTGGGACCAATTCTCTCTAGCTCTTGCCTGTACTGCTGGCGTTTGGATGAACCTCCTCCTTCCAGCAATCGTTCTCGTTTATTGTCGCATTTTGCCAAACCGAGCAACCAACCTCGGCAATCCACACCGGGGTCGGGATTGGGGATCGTTGCTGACGGTCGGATGGATCTTGCTGTTAGGTTTGCTGTGCTTGTTGGATGGGTTTCGCCAGTTGGCTGGGATCAACAAGGGCTCATCTCTCCCTCCACTTTCGTTGTCGCAGTTGTGTAGGAATGCCTTTGATGGCCATGTGCCACATGTGCCAAAGGTTTCAATGCCGCTGGTGCCAATTCAACCGCTCTCATGAGTGACGATGTAGGGCCTTAATATAGGGTGAAAGAAAAGAAGTTGCAGATAGAAATGCGAGCTGCAAATCTGAAGCTGCTGAAGGGATGTTCCCACCAATGTCCCCCCTGCTTATCACCAGTGATGTGGGCATCCATGGCTTCCCTGTACCCCTTGAAACAAGAGATCATGAAGCTAACATCAAGGATGACTCCCCTAGTCTATCTGTTCTATCCAAGTCTGGGGATCCAAGGATTGATCATTTTTTTCCATTATTGCGTTTTTTTCAGAGCATGTTTGGCCCTGAACTCAAACCTGGATGTTTTCCTTACTGTTGGCTTCCATATCTTTTCCAGGGAGGTTATCCATTGCCAGGCTGGTCCGTATGAGCTCTGGTGGCCATCCACACTCCATGGATTCTTGGCCGGGTTAGCACCAGAACCGGTGATTGAAAATATAGAAATCAGATATGTCAGACTAAGTTTCTTTCGGATGACAATTTGATGACAATCAAGAATCAAGAAAGTGTATTCTGCTGTAGGAGAACAATGGCTGGATGCATGGAGAGTGGAGTATGCGCGGCTTTTGTTTGGTTTGGGGATTTGTGTGTGTATACCGTTGGGGTGTCATTTTGAACATGTTTTGATATTTTCCCGTTTGAAAAGACAACACCCAATTTGACGGTCGACAAAACTCATTTCAATAACACATTTGAGAGAGCAATGCACATCATTCTGTACCGTTTTGGTTCATTACTCGTTTTGCTTGGAATCAACCGCACAGTTCTATCGGCGGATGCCATCAGCACCATCGGAACCGTCAGCACGTGGGCAAGGATTGGCAACTAAACCTTCGTGGTGGCACGGGTCGTAAACCTGATGTGGGCTGGAGAAGATACTTCACTCGGAAGCAGGCCCCGACATGCCAAAATGATCAAACGGCAAACGGCAGGTCATGTAATACAATTCCGTGTCCGTCACTGATGGTCCCTGCGTGTTTGACGTAGTTTTAATGGAGTAGTTTTAATGGCGTCGGACAAAAGTACAAATACGATATTTATGTATTTATGTTCTAGTCTCAAAACAAGTCGCTGATATGTACAATAGTTGCATTTGCAAATTGATTTGCTCTGCACGTTATGATTATATTTATTTGTGGGGATTGCTGACCGCTAAGTGCTGTTTCAAGCTTTGGGTTGTTTTCATTGTCTTGCATTCTGAATCAAAATTGTTCAATGACATTCCCTAAGAGTTCTGATGCCTTGCTTCAAGGACGAGGCCAACCATTGTTGTCCGTAATGGACGGAAAAGAGTATGCAGGCACAAGACACAATAGTCTGGTCCCCACCTCCTTCATTCGGGATTCATTCGACTCGAGTTGATTCAAAAACGGTGGTTGTTCGATTCGATTATGGCATACTGCGGGCCAAAATATCCCATGCCAGTAGTAATGACATCGCAATGGCCAGCGGCATGGCATGAGGCCATTTGCCTCCAGGACAATGCAAAAATTAGATTCCCTTAGATCGGTTGCATAGATTCGAAAGAAAACATCAAGTTGGAACCCATTTGCCAACGGCTTTTGACTTTTTTGCTGGGATGGTTGGTGCCCGGCTTTGGGGGGAAGATAGAATTAAACAGTTTATAAGTGACATAAGCCCGTAGTCTGAACCAGAAACAAGGGACATGGATGCTCCCTAAGAACCTGATCGCGATTTTTGCCACTTGTGTTGATGGGGGGGCAGCATGGTACCGACCCCATTCCCAAGGGGGATGCATAGCAACGCCTGAGGTTACTGATGTTTGATTCTTCAAAGTTTGCTACAAGATAGCCATCCGGGAAGCATACATAGAGTCTTGTTGGAACCCCTCTAGGAATCGGTAAATCATCTAGGGCCTTCAGATTGTCCAGGCGAGCTTTGATGCCATTGCCCGGAATTGCACCCCAGAGAATGAGGCACAACGGGTTTAGGGAGGCGAACAGTACCTTTCTCAAAATGGCCGCAAGTCAAACTGATGCCGAACATGAATGATTTGTAGGCAGGTATTTGCTAGATGAGATTGTATAGCTATTATTGAATCATTACTCATACTCATTACATGAATACTAGGCAGGATGATGGGGTGCCTTGATCCAAAGTTTGGTTACACAGTTGTGGAAAAGAGACATGGCTGGGACACAAAGTGACTCATGAAAATTGCAACAAGTTGTGGCAA
This sequence comes from Breviolum minutum Mf 1.05b.01, assembly GCA_000507305.1. Classification (NCBI taxonomy): domain Eukaryota; class Dinophyceae; order Suessiales; family Symbiodiniaceae; genus Breviolum; species Breviolum minutum. The sequence goes on from DF239795.1 coordinate 21,101, forward strand.
TTGTCGATCGCTTCTTTTGCTTGCAAGTTTCCGCTGCTGCGAGGCCTACAAGACGAGATTGGGCACCCCTTTTGATCACAGTTTTGATCGAAACATTGGTTTCTTGTCCACAAAAACGTAGGGGGACGTTCTTCAGGCGCAACAACACAACAACGACAACAGCAACAACAACAACAACAACAACAACAACAACAACAACAACAACAACGAAAGGAAGACCCGGAACAAGAAGATGACAAATGGTTTCCAGTTTTATATGCTGCATATTTGCATGAATAGTTTGATTTATTATCTAAAAATTACATAGTATTATACATTTAACTTGAGCATGTCAAACGTCAATGTGAGCCATTGTGAGCCTAGATGTATACGCTACAGCATGGTCTTGAATCGTAAGCCCTTTTGCTAGGTGCGTTGGCTTCTCTTCTGGCTTGTGAGTTGGATTTTTTCATTGTTCCTAGGATCTATATACTTTCATTATCATTCTGACCGCTTAGTGTGTCGAACTATTGTTTGACCACAGAGGAAAGCAAAGCTATTCAGATGTTTGGTGCCACATGCAAAAAGTGAACAAAGCACCGCTATTTTTTTGCTGGGCCTTCCTAACAAATGCTGGCCACAATAGAAGTGTTTTGTTAAACATGCCTATAAATGATCGTAAACAGCAGCGTTTCCATCCATTCAATCACTTCCAGTTTTCAAAGTTGAGAAGCAAAAAACATTTTGTTTTAGCATGTTTTAGCTTTGTGCCAGGTGCCTTGGCCGGAAATTTTAGCTCTCCAAGCATTCCTACTAGTCCCAGTCTTTCTCAGTGTGCCAAATGCTTTGGCCAGCTGACTTTGCAGCCCTGCTAGCTTTTTGCTGCTACCCTTTCTTTGCGTGGTGGATGGTTTGGCCGGATCACTTGCAGCTATTTAATTTCTCTCATTTGTTCCCCTCCCTTTCATTTCCTGTCATTTGTTTCCAAAACTTTCTCTGTATGCCAGATGCCGTGGCCGGATGATTTGATAGAGTTCTTGGGGTGGTGTTCTGAATTGGAGCACAGCGCAGCGTGGTAGTCCCACAACATGACTCCTGTGGGATTTGGGCCCACACAGTTTGCTATAGTGGAACTTAAGCTCACCCCATTAAACCACTGAGGCGCAGTGTCACCTGCGGAAGAGGGTGTAATGTGTATAAGAAATTTGAGAGCCATGCATTTTTTATTTCAAGGTTGCACAAAAATGGCATCATTTTGAATCAACCCGCCATTGCTCGGGGCCTACACTGGCTGAACTGACTTGAGGTGCTATCAAATGTGCTACCATTCGCGACGCGCCTTTGAGTCACTTGCCAGCATCACCGGACGCGTTGACATTGCGAAACCGTTGTTTGATGTGACGGAAAGGGAACGAAAAACAATGAATTAAAAACGAAATCAAGTGATGTGAATGTTTGTTTGTGGCTGGTGCAGGCTATGTGAAGGCTGGTTTTTGCATGTTGGAGGTCTATCCCTTGTTGCCATTTTGAAAATTAATGAAACACATTATTTTGTGACGACACATTTAAACATAAGGAGGAAAAATGATTGTCCACCACACACGTCAATTTGATATCAACAAAATGTTTCTTTCCCTCACATGTAGAGGCCGGCGATTGTAAAGGGTTTGCGTCGTTTGGACAGACTTAGTTTGCTGCAACGGGAGTATATCGTTACTTTCCCCCACACTGGCAACATATGTTAGATACCATCAGAATGATGCCCGGCCAGTGATATCCAAGGAAGGTTCCTCCACTTTTTCAGGTGTTTGTTGCCCTTGTCCGGTTGAATTGTGCAACCATGAGGTTTTGAAAGGGCCAAGGGTTGTGAAGGTGCACAGGTTGGCAGCTGCAGTTGCCGCAGTTGCGATGGTGTCGAGTCAAAGCACCGAGTGACAGGGATTTTGGAGGCTTTATATTCAATTTGCATACAACAGTATACCATATTGTTTATATGTGACTGTTCTTATTATATTCTACATATATATTACATATATTATATATTGTTTTGTATTATAATTATGTATAGTTGTTTGATTTAGCTATATAAGTTGACAAGAAATGTTTGATTACAGATATGTTTTCGGCATCAGTATATTATATATAGATCTAAATTTGGAGCCATCCTTATATCTTTGGGGATGTCGGTCAAAACTTTGCCTGCAGTGGAGTGTGATTGTGAGTTGTATTCACAGTTTCAAAGTTTCCAACTTGGAAGAGACACCAAACCAGACCATTTGATTTGTGGACAATCTTGGCTTGGCTATCAGGCAGGTCAATGGGAACATATCTTCCAAGCAAAACCTGCTGCTACTTGGCGTTTTTTGCGCTGAAGGGTGATTGCTGGAAGTTTTTTGCTGAAATGTGACGTTGACAATGTAGAGTGTTTGCATAAATCTAAGTGTATACATAAATTCAAATTGATTAGATACACGGTTAAATTAAATGCGTATATTCCATCTTGTTGCAGAAATACCTCTATCGCCATGGTTTTAGGCATTGGAATTCTCGTTTGACCTGTGCCTAGCTCTGTTTAGCAATCAGGGTCACTTTGTGACTGGTGTAGCGTGTAGCCAAAAAGGTAAGTCCTTCCACTACAGTGGTTTCAAGGTTTTTGTTTAAGTCGGGATGTTCAATGCATCAGCCAATGCTGTGCTGATCTTTGTGTTTTTTCCTTCTGCAACACCCAAAGGACTGGAAGGGTCAAAAATCCCAGCCTTTTGTGCTGATCTTCGTCTAGTCGCCTAAGAAGGTTGCCAGGGATTGCGGTTTTCACTGCTTTCGGTTTTCTCATGTTTTATGCTTTGTGCCATCCGTATGTTCCCGTGGAAGTCTTTCAAATCCGCCATAAAAAATTGCTCCTGATTTGTGCCTGGGGATTGTCATTGTCACGTAAAAGTGGGGCGTGCCAAAGAGATCCGTGCAGCATCCACCAACCATGATTATCCTTTCCGAAACAAAAAACACAAATTCTGGTAGCAATTTCCAGTAGTATATATACACAACAAGGTTCCCACCCCTAAAAAATCCCCCGATGCCATCTTTTCACCAGCTACAGGCGACCCGACCGCAGCTGAAACACCTGACGAGTCTTCGGGAGATGCCAGGTGAGCAGATATTTTCCCTTAAAAGCTTTGGATAAAACAAAAAGGTGGGGTTGTAGAAGAGATTTTTCCTGATATCAGGGTTTTCTGTTGGTTAGTGGATGAACTTCCGGATATTTATTACTTTTGTTTTGTTTTGTCCTATCATATGTTACTGTATCGTGCCCCAGATGTTGTATGTTTCTTAATGATATCATACCGTGGTATGTGTGTATGTGAGGCATAGAGTGCTTAAGAGGATTGACGACGAAACATCATCTTCCAACAAGGCAACCAGCTCATCTTCCAGACGAGTTTGGTGAACTCGCTAGTGTATTGTAGTGATTGAGAGCCAAATTCCAAACTCCAAAGTATACTACATCCTCTTTTGGGTACGAATTTCTTTTAAGGCTATTAGACATTGCCGAAAGCACCTTGGTTTAATACCCTGTTCAATACCCTATTAAACAGAGGGATTCCTTCCGTTTAATACCCCGTTTAATACCTTATTGTCCCTTTCATGCAGCAATTGTTGACTGTTTAATACCTATTAAACAGAGGGTCTTGTTTAATAGGTACTAAACAAAATGGGCCGGAGGTGCTCGTTTAATAGCTAAAAGAAATTCATGGCCTTTTGATTCGATTCCATATAATGACCAATAACATCCAATAACTGGGTGGGATCAAATCAACAACTGGTTAGGGGTTGGACACCAGGCAGGTCAGCATCCGGGGGTGGTCGCAAGGTCAGCATCCTGGAATGATCATTTCGGACAATCGCAGCGACACCTGCTGGGCAGGGATCCAAATTGACCCTGGTTGCCATGGGATCCAAAAGGTAATTGTGTGGGACAACCAGAGTCTCTTCTTGATTGGCTCTCCAAGAATGAATTTTGATGATTGGAATCACAATTGTTGCAACATCTCTGTGGTGCCTTTTGGCTTCTTGATGTGAAAGGTCCATTGAACAGGAATGAAACGGGCGTTTCTTGCATTCCATTATAAATGATTAGGTAAATTGTATTCGTGGAGGGTAGCCATCCGTTTGGGATCATTTTGATGTAAGGTTTTTTATATGCTCGCATTTTGCTCAAACAATCATAAACTGATGGTGTCCCCTTTAGCATTCCTTTGGTGCTGGAGCGGAACGCTAAGGTTGAGATGATGGGCAAGAAGAGATGGGAGAACAGCAGGACGGCAGAGCATCAATTACCTTTGTTCATTCAATGCTATTGGAACGCAGAAATAATACAGAAAGACCCATCAAGATCGTGGTCGTGGCGATAGTCGGAATCAATATCGCAATCATCATCATCATCATCATGGTCATCATCATCATCATCATCATCATCATCACATTCGAATAGTCCTGATCAGAATCGGCATGACTCCTAAAATGTCCCCCACAGAAGTAAGTAAGCTGTATTTTTGCCCCTATCCTTGCAAAGAATTACAGTTTGATTGAGCACCATTTTCTATCTATCTATTTATGGGTCTGTCCCAAAATGAGGGCCCTGGTGAAAATCTCCTGGAGATGCTTGGGTTTAGCATGACGCCCATTGTTTTTGTTAAGCTCTAGTTGTGAGATACACACCAAAAAGTGGCATTAGTAGAAGACTCCTTTCAAAAGGGCCTTAAATTTGATTTGGGAGGTAGGGTACATTTTCCATAGCTATTGCGATCTCCAGGCCCCTGGAGCCTTTGGAGCGGCATCCGCGTGAAGGCGGTGATGTGAAATTGCACCACCTCTACTATTTAAAGGCAACGGGGTAGCAACGGGGTTGTCACAACCGGGTGGAGAAGTTGTTGATGTTTTTTTTTTCAATCAAGCTACGAGGATCAACGGATCAGTAAATCAAGATGAACCATGAATGTTATAAGGAAATATCAGATATGGTATCACATGTACAACCTAGCTATCACATGCCTCATAGGCCTCATAGTGTTCCAGTCTTGAGGATCTTGGTTTTTGATGTTGTTATTGAATGAAAAAGGAAGGGTGTAGGGAGTGTGGGTAAAATGAACTGCTCAATGCATCCAACTCCAATATCAATCCTAGTTAAGGCTCAGAAGGGAATGGGGGAATGACATCCCACTCACAGCCCTTCTGTTTATAGCTTCATTCCTTTATTCTAAACATCGTTGGGACCGCAGCACACCACGCCAGGTCCGCCCCGAGCCGGATGAAGAGGCACGGATGGTGCGCACCAGCAAAACGCCGCGCCTCATACCCAAGGCCAAAGCAAAGGCGCCGGGGGGTTTGCGCGGGAACAGTTGTTAGGTGTTTTTTTGGATGCGTGTCCTGGCGGTGAAGTTGTTTTGTTTGTTGAAAGCATGGTTGTAGTGACGTGGTGGATGAAGAAGAACCGCCACAGGTGAGTAGTGTTTTGTTGTATCCTTTCTAGGGCATGATCGAATAGTATTTAGTTAGCATGGACTGTTTCAAACCAAAACTATCCACATGTGAGGTTTGGAATTCCAAAATCTTCCTTTGGGAAGTCTCAGCCCATCGCAGCGTGTTGGCACTTGAAAGTCACAACCGAACCGGGTGCTGTCTCAACCAAAGGCGAAAGCAAACAAGTGAATCACCATGTGGAAGGACAAGGCATGGTGAGAAATGGGGTGGCGAGGCAAAATGTGTCAACGTCAGGAGTTTTTTTTACGATTCAGTATTCAACGATGAACCATTGCAGTTCAGTGTTTGAATCAGAAAGTAATAACCATCATTAACTACGCATAATTAAGGTTCAATATATGGACTGTAAATAATATATATATATCTATAAAATAAAAAATATATATATGTATATATATATATATGTATTCCCTATTCTCCATCCTGGTGACGGAAAGGATAGCATGGATGAGTTCCAGTGCTGTGTTTCTAGGCATTTTTTGGAGACAAGAAGATCTTGGTTTCAAGAAGAGACTTGGTCTTGGCAAACTTGCCTTAGGCGATGGATTTTTTCTTATCCCAGTACAGGTCCAGCATGTGTGATTTTTTTTTGTGAGACTTGTTGTTTAAATTGCATTTGGTAGAAACGGCTGAAGCCAAAATATGATGACAGACATCAGGGATTGCCGATGAGTGGTGCCATGGCATGCTTGAATATGCATCAGGGGCTGACTATTTTTCACTCATCGTAAACTTGCAAGGTTGCGTAAGTATGCAGTCACATCACACATCACATACGAATTCAGTCATAATACATATGAAATATATGTATATATCTACCTATACACGCAGTATAGTTGATGGATCAGCGTACCATTTGTTGACATGTTTGACCTCTGACCTTTGGTTGATTGCTGTATTTGCAAAAAAATGCAGTGCAAATCATGTAACTACTGTAGATTGTCAGGATTGCATCAAATGTTTTCAATGCCATCCAATCCAACTTTCCTGTCTGCAACTTTCACCCCCAAACTGAGGATATAAGGAGCAGATAGCCGGCATTTTGGGCTGGCTGCCAAAGGCATTCAGCTCCTGTAGGATTTATAGGTTGTACAGCTTTCGAGGTGGGGTAGTCTTGCCATGTCCCCGTGATAGGTGAAGAAAAGTGATACATAGGGCAAATAAATAGGTAGCAGAAATGGGTGAAGACCTAGGCGTTTGGTTTCTTAAGCAAAAGAGAGTACAGATTCTACAATGTTCAACAAGTTTCTCCACCTCCAAAGTGGATCATGGATGTTTCCCACATCATTTATAGCCTGATTATTGGACCATCGTTCAGAAGTAGCACCATTAGATGGCTGAAGCACACTACCCTTCATTTGACTCTTGAAGGATTAGATCCCACCAGAGAAAATATGTTCACCTTGAATCGAGTGAAGACAAATCCTGCAGGGTTCTTGTCCCAAGTACCAAAGGCTTTGGATGAAAAGAGTATTGCTGGACGTATCTCGACAAGGACATTGTTCCCTTCCCCCGGGATTTCTGTTATAATGCTCGTGACAATTAGCAGTTGATGGTGCTAATGCCCAACTGAACAAAACGAGTGATCAAAACAACCACTTCACTTCACCAAAAAAATGTGTCTCAGTCTCACTCCAGCGAACAGCGCTGAGAATGCCGTGAGCAAAGGGAGGAGGCATTGGAAGAAACAAAAACAAGCAACATGCACATAGGAATGATAAATCTTCATTTTGTATCACTGGTCTCTTGGTCGTTCATTTTTTTCAATGTGGTGGGATTACGTGAGACTGGAGTGACAATGCGGTGATCCAATCGCCCAAGTTCTGAACAGGTGAATGTTGAACTTGGTTTTAATGATCACAAGTTGTTCCAGTTTGATGTATCTAGAATCTAGAAGACAATGTAAGTTTGACATGCAAAGAAGCAAAATGTTTGAGGTTGTTTGCCTCAAGTGCTTGAGGATTGTTGAGTCATGTGGCATTGTTGCAGATTCCAGACTGGACTGAAACTTGAGAATTAACATATCCAGGTTATCCAGGTTGCATGCAAAGATTAAGTGTTATTCAAAGTGTTGTCCAGATCAATGATATTACATTTTGTTCTTAATGCTTCTTGGGCCAAAACGGACATTTGAGCCCAAAAAATTCCCTGGGTGATTGATTTATCAGGCTTTTAGGACCATTATAGGCCATTCTGGAAGCCCCAAATTTAATCAGTACAAGGGAATGGGATACTGCTCATGTTTGTTGCTCACTTGAGGACAAAACTTGGCATCACGCCTGTGAATCCTTGCATGGGGAGAATAATCATTTACATCATTCCCAGCAACAATCACTTGGACATCCTGGCATCATGGTCATGATTATATTCAGAAGCGTATATTGATGATAATTGCTGTATAATTATTACAAAGATATACATGTCATATGTATATGTGAAATATATATATAGATATATATACACGTACTAGTATTTAGTCATAGTCATGTTCATCCTCCGCAGGATCACCCTGTCTTTCATCCTTTCCATCACCCAAGGTACCGTCGCCGCACCTTCACGTGGCAGGGGGAGGTGGTTGACTTACGCATGCACTTCACCGTTTTTGTGTGACATGTTCAGTTTGGTCAACTCTAGGTTGGCTTTTTTATATTTAGCACCTCACCTATATTTGCACAAATGTACATTTCATTACATACATGTACATATCAGTTATGTATATATATATATATTTATATAGAGAGAGAGAGAGACAGATGTGACTTTGTTTTTTTCAAGTGGGTGAAGGTGAGTTTTGCTCAACAACTGTCTTGGCCTACCTTTGCCAGGTGCGTGTTATTCGTGAAGGATTTGAGGCAGCCAGCAGGATCAAGTCAACCCAGGGACCTTGAGAAATGACGGTATTTTTGGATATTTGTTGGTATGTTTGGTATGTATTTGACATAGTATGGAGTGGTTGGCCGGATGTTGTTCATCAACAAGAAATTGTATGAAGATTTTAAGAGTTCATGAAGTGTCAAGGTTTCATTTAAATGTATACTCATTGAATTTAGAATATGTTCAAAAGGTCTGGCAAGCTGGCTGAGAGAATTAGATAGTGTACCAGTTTGGGACCACAGATCTCCTCATATCTAGTTGTCCAATCATCCATGTTGGGGACAAATAGCTTTGACCTTTATCCGCATGTATGTGTGTACGTAAATTTGGAACGGTAATGATAATGTTTGATGTTTGCTATTAGTGACACAGAAACCCTTAGTGAAGCCACACGGAACACAATATACCTACATACATACATCCATACATCGATACATACATACATACGTACATACGTACATACGTACATACGTACATACCGACAGACATAAAGGCTGTCTATAGGTGTGTTGTGGTGTTGTACTTGTCAGGTCTTCTTCATTCGCACGAAGAGCGTTCTGATGGCTGCGACCTTAGAACCGAGATGATGCCCTAGGTGCCGCTAATGCCTCCGATCAAGCATGATCGAATGCTGCGGGGCAGGACCCGATCGCTGAAGTTTCTCAAAAGGTCTTACATGACCTTTGTTTGACATGGGAGTTAAGCCGAATCAATTCCTTTTCTTCTGTGCATTCCTCCACCTTGAGCATGCATTATGAGCTCTGAGCTACTAGCAGAGTTCTGGGAATTGATCCACAATAGCCTGATAAGATAGTACTGGTATGTACTGGTACGCTTTGTTTTACATCCTTGAAACGGGAGCCATTTAAAAGTCGTACCATCAACAGCACATACACATCCCAGGTCCGTATGTATCCTTCTCGATTTCCTCGCCTGGACCTTGGCACAACACCCATCAGATCAACATGGAAGGTTTGAAAGCGGTTGTTTTTAATACGAACATACCAGTCAATATTTGCCAAAAGCTTCACCATCTCCCGACCAACTGTTGTGATCTTGTGATCCGCCCCTAAACTGTTGGAGTTTATGAATTTCAGAGGTCGAGATCTACCGGACATCGCGTTGCTCTTTAGTGAAAATCTCAACAAGGAGGCCACGAAATTGGATGGTTCATGTCCAAAACCACCGTGGCTGGTCAGGTTGGATGTGCTGGAAGTTGATGGATAACACAACTTTATTGGATTGGAAAGTGATCTATTGAACGGTAGAGGGGAATTTGATGAACAGGCCTTTTTCTTGGTTTGGTACTGTACGCAGATTGCGTTCTTTGTAGAATTTAGAGATGTTTGGCATTTAGAGTTGTAGCAATAGATCACATTCTTAGAAAGAGTATGGCGTTCTGTTTGGAATACTGCTTCTGCGAGGAAGAGTCGAGTTTGAAATAGTACTGACTCACAATTTGTGAATACTTTACGAATAGAACAACATATCACATCACCGTATGCAACCGTAGCCCGTCTTATAGATAGATGGATAGATAGATAGATAGATGGTTGGCGTTCAGAATTCCCGGTCTCAAGGGTTGTATGGACTAAGAACAATTGGAATTGAAAAGTTGAATTTACATCTTCGGTATGAAGCGGGCCCCATAGTAAATCACTAACTTCACAAGCTAGGCGCTAGCATAGCGCTAGCGTGGCGCTAGTAAAACTATGATATGCTGAATGTTGCTCAGTAAACATGCACAGATTAGTTTTGAAAATCTTTTCTGAAATCTTTCATTGTGGTTGTGTTTTGCAGCCAATCTGGTTTTCATTATGAGTGCTGCTCCTATGGAGCCATGCGTTTGCCAAGTTGGTACACTTTGGGGCCAAAAAGGTGAAATGCAGTCGGAATTTTGCGCTAGCACCGCGCTAGCTTCGCGCTAGCAGAAATTGAATCTGGAGCCCTTGGGGAGCCCTTGGACACAGAATCTAACAATCCTCTCAGCTAGCTAGCCAACCAGCTAACCAACTAGTCGGCCAACCAAGCCATGGGTATTTCAAGGCACCAAGACACAAGTGAGACAAGCGAGAGGAGGTCAGTGGTAGTGACAGCAGTGACAGCACTGATAGCAGCGAAGCCAGCAAAAAGAGCCCGCGGTACTGCACCTGCCACACAAAAGGCATTTTATCTTGGATTTTATTGAAATGAAGGTATGATAGGCCCACAAGATACTTATGAAGCGGGCCCCAATGTAAATGGGGTAATAGGACCGAACTCAGGAACCAACATTTTGACAACCAGCCAGATAGATAGGTAGATTGATTGATTGATGGATTGATGGATAGATGGATAGATGGATAGACAGACAGACAGACAGACAGACAGATAGATAGATAGATAGATAGATAGAAAGAGTGGGAGTATATGCACAACTATGATACGATATGAGACTCACAACCGGCCAAAGATCAAACCTCAGCAGCTGTGAATGCTGAGATGCATACATGTCCTAGGATGCCAATCAAATCGTGATCTCCTCATTTTTTGGGGAGGTTTGGTCCCTAAATCTTCACTTTTTGCTGGCATCTTGGAATTGGGTGCACCCAAAGTATACTGTAATCATTGGTTTTCAGATCTTCATGGATTGTCCTCTTTCAGCAGCCCCCTGAAACATAGTTTGATTTGTTTACCTCAAATGGTGTCGCCTGGGAGACTGTTTGCACTGTATTCTAAAGCGAGCTATTATCTCACCAGTTTGAGGTAGTAGGTAGTTGGTGAATTGTTTCACAGTAATTCGCCCAGACCCATTCCGTATCTCTTGGCATAGAAAATAATCAAGAACACCCTACCCCAGCAACGAATCCCTACTTTTTGAATTGTTTTCTTCAAACTGATCAGGCCCCTAAAGTTCTTGGCCATAGTGAAAGAATTGTTGGCGAGAAATCCACTTCTTGTTGCTTCTTAGGGATATTGAATCAGATTTGTATGGAAATACATCGAGCAAGTTTCAAGATCCCTAAAGGCTTGTTTATCAGGAAGGGTTTTTTATGCGGTGCATCTGGTTGTTTGGCCGCGTGTGGTGGTTCAGATTGTTTATCATCCGTTGAACCCATTTGCTACCTAGCTTATCATGTCAACCCTTCACCGTCGTCGTCAGATCTCCGAGTTGTCCCCCGGCGACTGGGTCCAATTCGAGGTGGAAGCTGGGTTGTTTTGCGATGTAAGTCCACTCTGTTCGGTTTTCTTGTAACAATGGGTCCCGGATAATGATGAACTTTTTGATGAATCTCAACATACCTCCATGATGTTTGGAGTATATATTCGGGGGGGTAGGCTTCCGGCTGTCCACATACATCTTGAGTTTGGTGTATTCGGAAGTGGAGGGTTGTGATGGACTCCACTCTTTCAAAACAATGCAAATCCCCATGAAAAAAAACATGGTGTTTGGCGTTGTTTTGTTTGAAGTGGGGGAAGGGTTTTGCAAAAAATGACCGAGAGAGCATCAAAGAAGTAGTGAGGCGGCGCTTTCAGTGGAACGTTTTCCAACAGAAGAATGAAAATGCGTTGATATATTGCAATTATATATATATATACATTGAAGATACTGAACACGCAGACAGAATGAAATACTATAGTCTACAGTGTGTACTGTTCCAATCTAAAGGTTAAGCAAAATCATACAATGTCACAACTGTGGGACTTGACAGGACAAGTACATCATAAGCACACAAAACAGATTTGCTTGAAGGCAAAGTGTATGTGTCAGTCACTCTGACATGCTATGTTGTACGTGACAGAGTATTATGAAGGCTGCAATATATCATGATGCATCATCAGTCATCATCTCCATCGTACACTGTCCCAGGGCAAAGCAGTGATGTCCCTTGCGCACTCACGCGGACTTGTGTCAGATTTAATCAGTGGTTGGTATTAGATGCAATACATACACAAAAAGTGATTTTGTGCAAATACCACTGCTAACATTACATGGACGCAATGTCTTGGATATAATCTTCAACCAACTCAACTTTCTCTTGGTTCAGAGTAAATCCGTCGCTTAGAAGTACCTCCAATGTATCCAACATGCCAGGCCACCATGACCCTACATGGATACCGTGGTGATCCTGAGGCGATGGATGTGAGCCGATTGGAATTTTGCCAATAGGTGGTTGCGAATCCTTCCCCAGCTGGTTGTTTCACAAGGATATCTTAGAAATTAGAAATCCCTTGCTCCCATGTGTTTCGTGAGAAACAGATCCAGTTTGTTTTTGTGTTTTTTGTTGGGCATGAAATTGAAATCCCCATCGTATTCACACAGTTTTCTTGTTTCTCGACAAGGGGATCCTCCCAATGACCACGATTCTTTTGAACTGAAAGCTGATACTCACGTCCACGTTTTTTTTTCTCGACATGCGGCATCACCTAACATGACAGGCACGGGGAAACTATAGTTAGTGACACAATACAGTACTACCAGGTATCCCCTTCACCCCCACTAGAAGTGGCAACTGCAACAATGGCTACATATTTCACCCACCCTTTTTAGGTGTCCTATTGTAGTGGAGACTGAGCTGAGCGGAGCGGAGACCATAGGATTCGCGGATAAACCTAGGGGTTCCCTCCTCTCAGAGACCAGTATGATATATAAATATGATTAAATATGGACTAACAAATATGATCAAATATGTATGTTGTAAGTATAGATTTCAGATTGATGCTTTCATTCGCAACCCTTCAAAGGACAATCAAAGGCCTTTTCCCTTTCTCTATCCACATGTGTGTTTCACCTCCCATCTTCATGCTTCGGATTCCGAATTTCCACCGCAGCTGATGACTCTGTGGCACATCCAAAAAGTGGAGCGACCAAGCCCTTTGTCCAGTTCAGGCAACTTGGATCAACTTGGCCTGAGGGGTGGGGAGTTGAATCTATTGGGCGACGTAGCAACCAAAATTTTGTGGCAATTCTGGGACTTGATGTGATGGTAGATAGTTTCGAAAGATGGGTTTATCTTCACCAAAATGGGGATTGTCTTATCTGATAATTACATAATGATGTATGTGTGGTTTCAATTTGTGAATCAGAAATGATTAGGGGCATTGAAAGTTGGAAGTGACAATTTAGAGTTCAGTGTCCAAGCTCAGCCAGTGTTTTTTTTTGCGCGGGAATGTGTTGGGAAGTTCAATTTGAAAGCTGATTGGACAGTTCCAAAAGGCCGGTTGCTCAAGGGCTCATAGCTAGCATCTATGTACTCGTACTGTCTATACCATGGGTGATGTGTATTGATTAGTTTCTTTTCGATGTATATACATGTACGTATATGTATATATTTATATAAATTAGATATCTATACCATACCACAAGAGGTGTGAGTTGTGTCAGCTTTCTCCGGTTCTCCAAGGCCACTCGCAACAAGCCGTCGAGGTGCGAAGACGGTGCGTTGCTTTTTACTGTATTTGGTTGATCGCAAAAGATGTTTGATGGTTTCTGTGTAAATGTCACACATGCTAGGTTGTAGTTGTATATGTTGCTATATCACCGGTGGGGAGTCTTTGTGAATCTGAATCTCCACCTGAAACCTGTGGGGAGAAGACTTGCACACGCAGGAGCCGAAGCCCATGGAAACCAGCATGGTGCAGAGCTCTCCACCTCCGGAAGAGGCCAGGCAGAGTTGGTGCATGGTGTGCCAGCGATCAGGGTGTGTATACATAAATTACAGTGTATATAAATATATATCGTGATGTTATTAAATGTTCCAAATATTTGGTCTGGAAATGTACTGTCAATCATCTTAACTCGGACATTTGATAGGAATTTCTGTTTCTCATGAGACGGACTTTGTACTTCCAGAGTATGTTCACTGCATGTTCTTAGATGATTTTATAGATGTTTTTAGGATCGGGAATCCTAGATAGATCTGTTTATGAAATCCTACCTTTTGCGACTAGAATGGTGAAGCTGGACAAGCCATGAATCGATTCATCATGATTCAGTTGTTTGTGTTTGGCAATGACGTAAATGAGGATGTGTACACTTGGACAAGCAAAATGTGCATACCTGGTCTGCTTAGTAGCAGGGTTCATAATGCAGGACATGAATAGATATTTGACTTTTTTTCAAGGTCCTTCAATGTCAACTGTGGGTTCAAAATTTGGACTGTTCAACCTCCAGCTGTCCGATCTGCAGATCAAAAAACCAGAGGAGGTGAAGGAGGTGAAGGACATGTCTGAGAGGAATTGAAACTTTGAGATCAAAAGTGGTTTTGGTGCAAAGATGTCCGATTGATTTTTCCTATCAGATATATCCTGCTGTTGTGACAATTGTGTTTACTTATACTTGATGTTTGATGTTAGTTCGCTCTTTGTTTCGTTTCTTTGTTTCTTTTCTTTCTTGTTTGTCCTTCTTTCTCTCTTTTTTTTCTTTCTTTCTTTCTTTAATTTGTTTGTTTGTTTCTTTCTTTCTTTCTTTTCTTTTTTTGACTGTTGCGCATGAATACTACATATTTCATGGCTAGTAGCGCTTTGCCTATACAGTGTTTCTTTATTCGATGCAATATAGGCCTATAGCCTATAGGGATGAAACCAATGGCGACATCACCGTATTGGATATGCAGTTATCGGTCAACTCCGGATGTTGAGCCAAGTATGGTAGCACTTGATCTTGATGGAGAATTTTATGAGGAAACCAGTGCATTTTGGGAGGCCCCTTATCCAGGTCGATATTGACACATGCATCGCAAGGTGTGAAGACCTCAAAGTGTTAAAAGCCACACGCATACTATGTTTTGTTGTTGTTTTGTATTTTGCAGTTTTCCTGAACTAGACCGAGCCTGAGTTCAATTTACAACATAATGATTTTTGAAGACCAAGACGACCCACATCAATTGCTTTCTGATCAGAGTTGTTTAGCAAAGAGAAGGAAACCTCAAAAAAAAGTACAGAAATCTTTTGACTTCCCGCCAAAGGGCCTGGTGGAAACAGCTGTTATTTTGATGGTGCCTTTTTCACAGGAGTCCAGCACAAGTCCAGAGGTGGAAGTGACGAAATCAGAGGCGATTCAGACTGAGGCCAGGCGGGCGGAATCGAGGAAATTGAAAAAAGTCGTTGGAGAAATGCCGTCGTGTTGGTGTTGGTGTAGTTGTTGCTGCTGCTGCTGCTGCTGGTGTTGTTGTTGTTGTTGTTGTGGTTGTTGTTGTGGTTGTTGTTGTTGTTGTTGTTGTTGTTGTTGTTTCAGATTATCCGGCCAAGAGAGCAAACCCGGGTTCCAGCAGGATCTCGCCAGTTCAACATCATAAGCCACAACAATCTCCAGAAGTGAATGTATTTATACAAGTATAGGCAGTATAGGTTGTTAGGAATGTTGGGTGAAGAAGCCTCTAAATTGACCTGTAAGTTTCTGATGAAGTTGAACTGTCTATGCAAGTATATAATTATGTACATATTTATATACACATAGTACTCTAGACACATTTACCATAATTTTATTGTATTTGCATTATTCTAGCAGATGGAATATGTACTGTATGCCGGAGAGTTTGCTGCAGGAAGCTGATGACTGAGCCACTTTATCATTCTCCGCAGTCACAGATGGCTGAAATCAAGATGCTCTAAACTGTACGTTGATTTGGAATTGCAAAAACATCCAGTGTTGTTCTTGGCAGAAAGATAGTCCATGACTTTGTCAAGATGCAGAGTAAAAACATCAGCAGACGGCATGTTGGAATTATATTGTCCATCCGTATCTCGTGTGTTTCACTTTCATTTGTGGATTCACTTCCCCTTTTACGTTGCCATTTGTTCCGCCATGGGTCAAAAGTGCTGCAGCGAACGAAAGACTGAAGGCACCTCCAAGGATAGCAAGACGGGGGATTTGGGTGCTTCCAGAAAGTCCGTTGCTGGTGGAAGCTATGACAAGAAAAGGGCTATCAGTATCGGATATCACTCGAAAGGTGATGATTCTGAAAAGTTTGACAAGGCCTTCGAGACCAACGATTTGAAGGCATGAAGGGGCCTGGACAGATGTTTTTGTTCTGTTTGCTTGATATTCAAAAAAGGATAGGAAGCTTGCCAAACGCGAGGGAGCTGGGGGCCAGAGACGATGTTTTGGAGTTCATTGTTCCTGATTTTACTCTATGAATCTATAGTATGACATGGATGTTCCTGGATGTTGCATGGTATAAACTGCTTCAATTCCCACTTTGTCACAGCTGAAAACTGCACTGTACTATTGTCATTTCTCCAGGCCTTTGTGGAGTTGCTTTCATCCCAACAAGCCATTGAGTCCTTCGATGAAAGGATGCATCCATGGGCGGAGGACCCAAAGACTGTGGGCGCTTTGGCTGGTACTCAGTTGGCCATTCTCGCATCCGCTGCAGAACAGGCAGAAGGGAACAAGCAGATCAAACATGACACTTGGCTGATTGAAAGCTATCTCTTGGGTAATCAAGGGTTTTTGAGGTGGATTGGTTGTGTGAGCGTGTGAAATTTTTGTTTGGGCCCCTGCTGCATATTACATATATATACAGATATTATTTATACATGGATCGAGAAATTCACAGATTGACGCACACTGTTGATGTAGCTTGTGTGTGTGTGCAGATGCCTTCCCCCTTCATTAATTTACTGACTTTTGCGCCATGCTATGCCAGGACATCCGAAATGCGGGTGCTATCACTCCCTTGGTGGAGTTCTTGAAGTCTGACCAAACAGATCGGGTTCAAACTGCCGTGGTAGCCTTGAGTTTTCTCACCGCCGATTGCAAAGAGAATCTCGCTTCCTTTTAGGTGTAGGTCCATTTCCAACATTGTAAAAAAAGAGTTTGTTGTTTCTATTTTTCACTTTTTTGCAATAGGTTTCCCATTCAATAATTGGCGATTTATGCGATTTAATTAATTGGTTCCTTTCAGATGGGAGGTTTCGGACCAAGGAATGTGATTGCAGCCTATGATGCAGGCGCTTTGGATTTGATGTTGAAATTGGTGGACTCCTCCGTGGCTGGCGAACGTGCGGCAGCCGCTACCACACTCCGCAATATTTGTGTGGAAGATGAAAAGTACCGGGAGAGCTTCGTGAAGCTAGGTGGTATTCAGGCACTGGTGAATCAGTTGGATACCAAGCCGGACCCCTCGTTGAATCATGCCGACGTCCAACTCGAAGCAGTTCTCAACTTACAAGACATGGTGGAAACCGAGGATGGTCAAACGATTGCCGAGTATGCCAAACTGGCTGTAAAAGCAGGTGCCATCCCAAAGCTCCAACAGTTGGAAAAATCGGATGATGAAGAAGTGAGATTCACGGATTTTCACTTTAGCAAACACTTTGTTTTATTTGTTTACTGTTTTTGGTTATATTTATTTATTTATACTTATTTGTTTATATGTATTCATATATTTGATTATTTATATTCACATTTATATTTATTTACTTGATGTTGCTTCATTTTTTGTCCAAGGTTTTACAGGGTCGCCCAAGGGCTTAACAAACCATATAGCCTTTGTTTTGCAAGATTTTTGTTCGTCGTTCTCAAAGTTAATGTTGCAAGAACTATTGTTCACTCAATGACTTCAAGGACTTCGTAACCCCAAAATTTATCTCCAGGAACCTCAGCGACCGAAGTACTTGACTCCTTGAGAGACTTTGCCTGAAGAAGCCGATGTAAATGTATAAAGATGGAACGCCACGACGATGACTTCAAGGCCATTGTTTGCGCTGGAATCGTTTGATGGCGATTTGAAGGCAGTTTCCGATGTTCACTTGACCTCTTGCGATATACCATGTTTCTAGCTAAAGATAGTGAAGGAGTCTATAGAGTCTATAGTATCATGTAGCATCCCCAAACCTACTGCAACGAGAGTGATCATTCCGTAGCAACTCACCATCAGTGGGACACTGCCTGAATTGAATCAAATGATGGGCTGCTACAGTCCAATCCCATTGAGATATGAGAGGTGCGTTCAGTTGCTGGCAAGAAACTGATCCACCAAAGGTGGGAGAAAAAAACCTCGGGAAACCTGGGCAGAAAATATTTGCAAGCACTTGGCAGCTTCACTTTTCAGTGCTTTGGCTATTTGGTATGAAATGATGTACCCGCCAGAGATTGTTGGGTTCGAATGATTTCTTGGGCCCATAAGCCATAGAGAAGGAGTGATACTGCAAGGCTTTGGAACTGGGAATGATGACTCTGATGACCATGCCTGACCTTTTTTGGGTTTGGGGGTCAGACATACCTTGAACGGTACTTCTTTGATAGCTGTAGCTATTTGATCAGATCCAATCAGAAGACCATGTGATCAGTGTGGCGATAATAAGTGGCATTGACGGCTGTTGCCAATGGAAGAGATATACATGGCTGCTGTAGTGATTTGGTGATTGCATTTCGTTCGGCAGGCACCGGAGGCACAACCAGGAGGGAATGTGGAAAGCACAAGCGCTCCCAAAACTGAAATAAATCCACCAATCTGATGATCCAAATACCGCAAAACTATGGCGATCGATCAAAAACATTTATTTTATATAATATTATATAATTACATGATTACATATGATATTATATAGTTACATGATTACACCAAAAAATACCTGGCAAATTCAAAAGGGCTTCTGGACTCTATGAGGAACTTCCAGGGAGGAGCAAGAAATACAAGTTTTGGCTTTTTGCCCAGCCTATCTAGCAAAAGATCAACGATTTGTTTGAAAAATCCATTTTGCTTAAAATATAGAATTTNCGCAGATTGACTGGAAGCAATCTTCTGACGTTCTTTCTGACATATCTTTTGATATTCTTTCTGACAAATCTTCTGATATATTTTCTGACATTCTTTCTGACATATCTTCTGACATTCTTTCTGACATCTTTCTGACATATCTTTTGACATTCTTTCTGACAAATCTTTTGACACTCTTTCTGACATATCTTCTGACATTCTTTCTGACATATTTTTCATCATGCTTTCTGACATATCTTCTGATATTCTTTCTGACATATCAAAACCAAAACCTAACATCCACAAGTTCACACAAAAAGCCGCTCTGCAAACTCTATATTTACCTCACACCACGCAGCAAAAGTAATATCCATGACAACTTTGTGCCTGTAAATGTCATCGCCCTCAGTGCATCGGACCGCCCCGCCAAAAGGCAGTTAAGTCCAAAGATGCAAAACGCCTGTAGTTCCACACGCACACACACACACACTTACACACACCACATGCATCAGACCGCCCCGCCAAACAGCAGTTGAGTTCAAAAATGCAAAAGAGTTTGAAGTGCCACAACTACATCTCATGATGTGTGCAAACCATGAAATCAGATGCTCGCCACTGCGGTTCTTCCGCCGGATCTACATAGGTGGCCCTGCTCCGCACGTTATTTGTCTCCCACTCATGCACTCCATCCTCCCAAAACGAGGTCGAAGTACGAAAGACTGCAGCGCGCTTCTCCAGCTCTTGCTCGCCCTCCGCATTTGGAACAGGCCTCCCTTTATATGCCACATACCACTTGTTTCCCTCCACGACTTCTTCCATGATAAACATCAAATTCCCAGCATGTATAGTGCTAGGCACCTCCATGCACATATACATGCGCTCAGCACCAACACGAGTCAACTTGTAGCGCCACACATGCTCAACTCCTTTGGCCACCTGATTGGCAGTCCCAATGAAAATCGTCTCAGGACGTTGCACCATAACCTCCGCCATGGCTGCCAAAAAAAACTCACTTGCACAAAATCAAAGTTGAGCCAACAGTACTTGCTGCAGTGTGCCAAATAAAACAAAAAACAAGATGCCATCCACAAGATTCCGTTGGTGCAAATTTGAATTCTTGTTATCCAGATCTATGTACACACATATACTTGGGACATATTTTCTGACACTCTGCCTGACATTCTTTCTGACTTATCTTCTGACATTCTTCCTGAAATATCCTTTAACATTCTTTCTGATATATCCATTCTTTCTGACATATCTTCTGACATTCTTTCTGACATCTTTCTGACATATCTTTTGACAATCTTTCTGACATATCTTCTGACATTCTTTCTGACCTATCTT
>DF239795.1:44865-56403 GCA_000507305.1 Breviolum minutum Mf 1.05b.01
TAATCATAATCAAAAAAATATAAATAATAAATATAATATATCCAAATATTTAATTCCTAAAAATCATAAATCGAATATATAATTATTTTATTTCTAAAATTCAAAATCAATTTTTATTTTACCCATTTATAAATTTTAAATTTATATATGTTATATCTAAATTATCTTATAATAATCTTGAATTATTATAAAAATAAAATATATATAGATTTATTCATAAAATATTATTTTTGTTTGAGCAAGATTTCACATAATTCTGAAAATCGGGGTTCTTTGACCGTTGATGAATTGAGAATTCCCTTGAATTCTTTTGGGTATTGTCTCCTGAATCGAGTTCAAGTGTACAAGACTTGTGACATCTTGTGACTGTCATGGCGTATTCATGCTTGTTATGTTTCCCAAGATTCACAATTGCAAGCCAACACGAACGCATCGCAATGAATCCGAGCCGAATCGTTCGGCTTCTCACTCACTCACTTTTTTGCTTCAGGCAAGCCGAAGGGGCACAGCTGATGACGTCTCGGAGCTTGGCTTTAGATCGTAAAGATATCTTCAGTTCACAACAGCACATGACATGTGATGACACAATTTTTGTACACTCGCTGCGATGTTCAGACCATCTTGCAGAGCATTCATCATTCACCCAAAGTCACATAGAACAAAGGCACTCGATCTTTTAATCAGATTTGCCAATGTGATCCGACTCAACGCTTCCACATCTTCTCATCATCCATACTTGGCAATGCGCTTAATCACCTGACAGTGCGCAAAAGCAGAACACTTTGGTTTTTCCCTTTGAGAAAAAAGATGAAAAACCTTGCGGTGTCCTGCACAAAAGGAACACACACAAAAAAAAGTTTCATCAGATCCTCCTTCAACAAAACGAGTTCGTGAAATCCTTGATTCCTCTTCGAAATGACTGGATCTCATGTTCGCAAACATTTCTCCGTTGCACCACTTCGGCTGGGGCCTTCATCAGCTTTCTCTGTGCTGAAGGAGCGATTGCTACCTCTGCACGCTGTTTCCCGGTAGCACTTGGTGTACACATGTGCAACTTTCTGTTGTTACTTTTCTGTACAACTTGCTTCCTTGTGAATATGTTGATTTACGTAACGTACGTACATACCTGTTTCTGCTGACTGCCCATGTTTTTTGTCAGACATAGGAGGCCCTTTGCCGGTATGTTACACATATCTGCAAAATATATATATGTATATATGTACATGCATAGAAAGCTTTATGTTCAGTTTAAACAAACAACTTAAAACATAACAGCAAAGCATCAGTCTGCACTCGTTTTGATACTTCCTTGCTTGGATTGGTTTGGGAATCCAGCCCATCCAGTCCAACAATAACACCAACTCTCCGAAACCCCATCATTCAACAGCAGCCGTGTGAGCCGCCCCGGGGCTCCTCATGCAGCCGCATCTCTGAGACGACCTGAGGAAGGTGCCAAGAAAACATAGCAAGGAGGTGGCCCTGCCCCCAGCCGCTAACACTTGACAAACCAGGGTAGGGGATGGTAGGGGATAGTTTCACACTGTTGGGAAAATGGTTTGACATTATTTTGGGTTGTGATTATAATTTTGATTTTCACCCTAATCCTTTTGGAATTGGAAAATTACCAGTTATTGTGTCCACGGAGGTCCCAAGCTCCGTGGAAAATTCCTTTAGGACCTGTGGGCTGGAAACAGGACCCAAGTCATGTTCTTCCAAGCATCAAAATGGTAAACAAATTTATCCATCCAAGGCGATGGTTCCAGGATAGTTTGACGTATTGGGACGAACAACCTGAAGGAACAACCTGTGGCTCGACCAAGCCTGCTGTGCCAGAGCACCATTATCATCACAGACCTGTGACGGATCCGATCGGTCATAGATGGTCATAGGATGTCATAGGTAGGTTCATTGTTGAAGCCAAATCATGATGAGCCAAAGGCCAAATGTACCATATGCACACTTGCCAAGTCAAAATTTAGCTTACATGGACAGCAATCGCCAAGTCAATCGCTAGTGATGTCACTCTTCTATGTGTTCTCTTCGAATCGAAGTGGAATCAAACAACATTGTCTATGTTGTCTACATCATTACATATCATTACACATTCATCATGCGGTTTCAAAACCTATGCCATATGCACCTATGTGACACCACCACCACTACCAGCAACAACAATAACGACGACGACGACGACGACGACGACGACGACGACGACGACGACGACAACAACACAACAACAACAACAACAACAACAACAACAACAACAACAACAACAACAACAACAAATGTGAACATTCAAACATTTTCGATGCTAGCAAAGAACGTGGCACGGCATGAGTTCTACACAAAACAGGAATCGATGTGTCCAGTCAGCTTTTTGGTATTTGCTGTACCTATATATAACTTGCAAAAAGACTCATCCATATGTCATACATACACTATGGGGTGTGCATAATGATGATATCATCAACAATGATATTGATACAATCCATAACAATGATTATCATGACACCACTACTAATGGTTTAGCAATGTCATAGTACTACTTGTATCTACTCGTCTGATTCCACAGCACTGGGAAAGGTGCAAATCGCAATATCAAAAATAACAGTCTTTCAGAGTAATGATGATACAGTAAATGGTAGTCCAACCCAAACCGCAATTTTGCACGGTTTCCCCTAAATCACCTTTCATTGCAGGTTCTTTGGTCGCCATAGTTACCCTATTATAGGTACATTTTGCAACATGCTGTGGACTTTCACTTTTAGTTTTCTGAAGACGTTGGCAGTCATGTATCCTTGATATTCTTGATCAAGAGCCACTAGAACTCTTTTCAGGATTGGGCCTCCAAGATGGAATGGAGGACTTGGCTGAGGAACGTTTTATCCTTGGTGCCAAGACACACCAAACCTCTCAATCTTTCAAGTGGTGCACATGCAGGCGATGTTTTACATTCATATTTCTACATCAATTTGTTTGGCAAAAGAAAGCCATCAAACACAGCATCATTTTTGTGGGAGATCCCTCAAAAAGGGCCAATTTTTGTGAACATGGTGTATAATGAGAAATAATGAGGAACTGATCCAACAAACAAGTACGACCATATTCCTATCTGGGATGTGCGCTGGGTGCGGGGAACAGTTGGCGACCTGGCACCCAGTTGAACAACTCTCAAACAAGGTGGAACAGGGATGGCCATGTTCCATTGCTCTCCATGTGGTTATACATAGATCCAGGTCTATTTTGGATTCTGGGATGAGGTCGTTTTGGCGTTTGCTATGAGGTTGGAAAAGGGTCACAAACTAGCCACTTGGATGTGCCGGTGCTCTGTCTGCCTTGCGGATCATGTTCAGGGCATATTGGACGTACCTTTCCTGGCAGAAAAGGGGTGGCAGTCGAAAAGTCCTTGTCAGACACAGAACTGCGCGCGTTCCCGATGTCCCTTCGCAAAATCGCTTCTATGATCTTGCTCGCTGCAATCTGTAGAATCGATCTTGAGTCACATGTCTTACCCTTAACACCCTTCAAGCCTCGAATACAAGTATCTAGTATCTTGTCAGAAAACGAGGTCTTTTTTGATCACGTAAACAACAAAACAACAAAATAATACGCATTATCAACGTGCAAACACTTTACACATTTACAATATCCTATATATAATATAGTCATATCACATTTCTTTAGGGATTTGGAAGTCTAGGAGGATTTGAATGGATTTGACATATTTGGCACAGCTTCGCAAGGTCAGCAGTTGAATGATGTTTGCCACGGCAGTGAAACATGTCTCCGGCGATGATAATATAGAAAGAAAAAACCATGCAGGTTGAACGTCTCTAAATATTGTAACATAGAAAAGCAACTATATACAGTAAGCGGCTTTTTCCTACTTCTGTCGCTCTGGCCACTCTGGCCCAAACAGTGCAGTTCTTACATCATTGGATTATGGTGTGCATCATCATTCCATCTTTCCCAGCAGTACACCGTTTGTTGCAAAACATCTTGCCTTGTAAGAAGGGCAAATCTCATCCTTGGATGAAGATGCGCTTTTGCTGTTTCGGCTAATTAGTTGTTGGTTTCGCAACTCAAGACTCCAATTTGTTTGGATTGTTTTTCCCCTGTGAGTTTGCCATGCTTGATGATGGTTACCTTGTCTATTCTCGTTCAAAGACATCTTAAAGATGGTTGGTCATGACACGCGACCAATTCCATCGATTCGCGACCCAAAATCATCCAATTCATTGGGGTAGCCCACCATGGATGGCTCCCTTTCAGTCACCTTTTTGAAAACGATGATGGTGAGGGTGATCTGATTTCCAGAAATTATCACAGATTATGGAACGCTTTGCAACTATATACTTTAAAGATACACTGGCTCTTTCGAACATGAGATTCCAAAATTACTAGTGCATGAGTGCACAAATCCCGGAAGAAAAACACACATTCAACAGCATGTTTACGTGAGCTCGCATGCTTACACAGCAGTTTTCATGAGTCCCTAACCTAGTAACTGCATGTAAAAATTATATAATCCCCAAGAAATCCACAAAACTGATCAAAGAGACGAAGGGGATGCTCGGTTCAGCAAAATAAAGTACGGGTACCTAGCTAAAAAAGGTGAAATGTGAGCCAATGTGATCTCACAGAAACATTATTCACCTTGGACCTCGGTTTGGTGATTCACTAAGACGAGTCACAATTTTGTAGAGGCTTTTCACCATGATCGAACATGTGAACCTGCACGAGGCATGGAAGCTTAGAACACCAACATGGGGAACATTGGTGATTGGAATGACATCTACTGCCAAGACAGCCACAACCACAGTTTCTCCAACTAGTGAAACTGACCCCATTTAGACAGCCCCAACCGTGGAATTCGGAAATAATGCATCTCTAGAATAGAAGTCGGTCTTACAACCAAAATTCTGCCCAGCTAGAAAAGTTGAGTAAAGACTTTATGAAATCATAGAAGATAAAGCTTGCTCAGAAGGTTTAACCTCCATGAGCCTTAGGCCCCTCCTAGTTTATGCTTCTTACCCTTCAATGAATAAACACCCGATTCCAACTGGCATCAAACCCAAAGATGCTAAGATAAATGCCAAAAAGTTTCCCCCAAAACAAGTTCAGATGACATGAAGCAACCCCGTCTTTTTGTGTATGTATGTGTGTGTGTCACTACTTTTACACCGAGCACTGTATTATGTATAATCGGGGTCACCATGCATTACACTTCCTCTTCACAATCTCTTCATCTGAGTTCACCTGAATTGTTTTGATAGTTTCCAATATTCAAAATTCCGATAACGAATATTTGCAGGAGGGTACAACGTAAAATTGTATATATATATATTTTTTTGTATCTATTTAGGATTATTTAGGCTAGGATAGGCTAGGTCAATTTCTACATATCATTTCTGAGGTTTCAAAATTGATCTATTTCTATTTATATAGGTCCCCATATCGATTTTGCAAAGAACGATGTTGGAAACCGAAGGTGGAGAAATGCTGAAACCGATGGTCGAAGCCAATGGTCTGTCAGCAGGTCGCCTATCAGGTTTGAAGCCAGCACGTTCCATACTGTTGAAAAGATGCCACCTTGGAGGACGACAGGAATCAGGTCATACCCGAAACAAGACATGATTCCTAACGATTAAATGGAGACAAAACTTGTGAAAAAAAGCATGTCATGGATAAAGGCAAATCACTGGAATGAAAGGGATATGATAGCATGCCACATATTCTTATGGTATCACAACTTTCTGCTCAAGGTAGACCTTGACAGTAGCTAGGAGGAGGATCCCCACCCTGCACCGTCTAGAGTTTTCGGTTGGATGAGGTGGCTATTCTCCCAATATCACTGACGCCACCCAACATTCGACGAGTGGAAGCTACAATAATCCTGATCTTCTCTAAAGCATTTTCTGGATTTTCCAGCTTCAGCGCTTCCATGTTAAGCAGCAAAGGTTTATATAGTAATCCACCTCCAAAAATAGTAATCAACAACCCGAAACATTATGTACCAAGCATGTGTGGGTGCACTAGCAACTTTTGGCATGTTCACTGAAGTTGAGATCTGTTGTTGTAAACTCAAGGTTTGTATGGATGTACATCATTTCAAACTCCAAGTACATAGGGATAAAAGACAAGTGTATGTGCATACAGATGCATGATTATCTATATATAGATATCACATAATTTCGCTAGATATAGTTTGTACCTCTAAAGATGCTGCTTTGACATACTGATTACATGTTTTTAAGCGTCGGGACCATCCCAGCTTCAACTCCCTCTCAGCCCGGAAGAGATCCCTCACGAGCGCGCAATGTCTCCAGCACGCACAGACGCATCCTTATGGCTTGAAAAAGCTGGGCTGAAGCAGTCAACGTTTCACCATTCAGCCAATGATTAATTGGTAACTAAAGTTGGTGCTTAATCTGCCAAGTGATGGTTCCAAACACAGCAAGCCAACAACCGATTCTTTCCTGTTTATTGATCGAGCATGATCGAACCATGCTTCACCTCAATTCTATTGAATAACGATAATGAATACTGCATACTTCGATTAAAAAACATGTTTGTTAAAAACTGACAGTACTTTCAGGGGTCACTGGGTTCCATGGTTTCATGCCTCCGTGTTGAATGCATCTAACTTGCTCTTGGCACCCGTTGGTCATAGTTTATCGGTTTCATTCATTGGGTTCATGCACTTCACTGACCGAATACTATCTTGAAGAAGGATTCCACTCGCTAAAACACAGACGATTCCGAAATAAACACATCCAACCGAGACATCAACAGCTGCAATTCCAAAAGTTGTAGATTGTAGATGTTCTACGATCTGTTATCGAATCAACGGCATAGAACGTGGAACCAAGTGTTTTTATCTGTTTGCTTGAATGATTCATATGACCACTGAAGCAGTATGATATTATCTTATATACATATATACATATATTGCATGCATATATATATATATAATATGTCTATATATATATATATACATATACGTATATGAGCAGTGTGGGGAGTCTNCTACAAGTAATTAAGTCGGTGGGAGACGAGCACACGAGGGAGTAGNCAGAACGAAAGAAAAAACGACAAATCTATCCCTGAGCGTGAGGAAACCACAATGGCAATCCTTATGAGAATGGTCAACATGTTGATCTCCATCCCACAAGCTGTAAGTTTAAAAAATGAGATCAAACAAGAGATCAGTTGATAATAGTTTAACATCTTCAGACAATTTTTTATGATAATTTTTGAGGATACTAAATCAATATCAAAAGGACTTACAAACTACAACTTTGACATGCAATTGTTGCCCTCCAAGTCGGTGGGACTCCCTGCCATCATTGTATTGAAGCTAATGGCGTTGGGCCTGTGGGGAATTTCCATTGGGAAAATCCTGTGGGGCCGAGATGGACCTGTGGAAATTTCATAGGAATAAGTGTGTCATCCAAAATAATTATGATGCCATATAATATCATACATGGGCATTTTGACATACAATTGTATCCTAAATTTCAGTGGTACAGGGAATGGGGAAAGTCCTTCCTAAATCATGCCCGCCTCTTGTTTCATGTGTACTTTACAATGGAAACGCTGTTTTGAGGAAGTCCTACCTAAGTCACTCCTTTTCTACATCTCCCACTGTAAACGCAAACGTGAAAAGAAGATGACATTGGGTGACAACCGATGATTCAATCTAAAAATGCAGTCCGCTTGCTTGCATTCTTCAATTTTTCACGTGTCTTTTGCAATCCGTTCTTCTTCATCCCTTAGGGATGGTGATGAAGCGCGCCGCCCTGTTGGCAGCCCACGCATCCAACCAACTCTTTCTTCCCGCCTTTGTGTTGAGTTGTTTCGTTTGCACCAGTTTGATCCGCACAATTGCAGACAAAGGCATTTTCTTTGTCACTTGAGATCTCATCTCTTGGACAAAAAACTTGGCCACAGGTCGGACAGTGTCATGTTGGCCAACATGAAAGTGATGCAAAATGTATGCTTCGATGTCGTCCGCGTCCCCAAGGTCAAGTTCCACTGTTTCGGCATCAGCAACGGTCTTTGTTTTTTTGGCTGCTGGTTCTTCCACTTTCTCTTCCACCTGGGCACTTCCCTTTGCAGGTGTGGACGGAGCACGCAAAGGCGCAAAGGTTGTAGGAGTTGTTGGAGCATGCAGAGGGGCCGGAGTAGCTGGAGCGGGGGTTGCCGGATTGGCTGGAGCAGTTGCACCTTCAGGCGCTGCTTGGACTTGCCTTTTCCGAAGTGTCTTAAACAGGTCCCCAATTCCTCCTGCCAATTCTTTCTCTGCTGGTGTTTCGGCGCTCACTTGCGGCTCGTCTTCTTGACGATACCAACCAGAACGGGCACCATAGTAAGCCTGGTGAGCTTTGTTGTCAAAATGTTGATTTTCAGTGCCACAATGCGGACAGTATTTGTCAGTTACAGTGACTGTGCCTTTGCAGTTCGCTCGTGTGCACTTTCTCTTTGCAGGGGCGACCTCAGCAACCAAGCTGAGCGCTGAAGAGGCTTGACTTTTCATTGGTTGCAACGGCTGTCCCTTCTTGCTGTGGAACAACTCCGCAGCTCTCTCTGAAAGCACGACTTGTCGCTGCAAACATTCACCAGGAACCCAACCACAATGAGCCCAGCCTGCCAATGCGTTCTTGGGTGTGTTGCCAGCTTCCACGCATCTTTTGATGCCAGCCAGCGCAGTCCAAATTGTCAAGTTCCCGTGGGAACGGGACCAGGCCGCCTTGAAGCCGGACCACAATGTGGACATGACACTGTGCGGCTGCTGGTCCAGTGGACAGCAAGCCTTGGTCGTGTAACTTGGAAGAACGTACACATCCACACAGTTCCGTTGGCAGAGTAGGGCCACTTCCACCGACAGGTGGAGGTAGGACCCACCTCCAGTATCCATGAGAAGGATGATCCGATCCTGTAGGTTGGGGAAACGTTCCCTCATCGGTTGGATAAAGCAATGTTGTAGGCTGTGTGTGAGCTGTTTTGTGTGTGCTGTGTGTGAGCTGTGTGTGATGTCTGTGCTGGANCTGTCCAAGGATTTCCATCTAGGATCTTGTGGGGTCCCAAAGTCCAGATCATACTGGCAACTTTGGAGATTAGTCATAAGAAAGGCGTAAAACACCGTTGCATGAACGTTGAAATTGTGGCTCACTGATGTTCACCGGAAACTGGTGCAACTAAAACCAACTTATTCTGAAGGACCATGAAGGACAAGTGTTTCATTCAGAGTGTGTATCAATCAATTCCCTCCAACATTTCGACCAATCCTGAGAGAATCTCCCCCACATCCGCGACCACTTTTCAGTGTGACATTACACTAACGTAACGTACATCACATGCACACACAAACCATGCACCGCACCTCAAGCCTCTATGCAGCAGAGATTGGAACACCTGGAGTTGCATTGATGGTCGCGGATGATGGCAGCATATATCGTTCAGAAGGGAACACGCTGCTTAACAAACACAAAACGAGGTCATCTGAATCACGTGAATGAATGATAAAAGTTAAAACTCATATGTTGATGGTCAAACGCTCCATGGGTTAGCACATTCACGGCTTAGCAAGTCTGAAAGCCTTGCTGCAAGCGTTACTGGAGCTAGTCCAAACAAAAGCCACCATCAACACACAAGCGATGCTTTCCCTCGTGTCATAGAGAATGCCCAGTGCTCATTTGGTGATTTGTTTCCTGGCCTGCTCGGCTTTGAAGATGTTTCCACATTGAGCATGACCCTTCAGGAGGGTGTTGTACCTGGTGCCACGCTGAAGCCCGGTCTGAGGGAATCTGGAATTTCCACACCAAACCTTGCTTTGCTTCAATATCTTTCAACCTAATCCAAGTTGTATTAACTTTCTTGTCCACGACTGAGGAACAAACGAAACAATGTCCGCATTGGTGGCCTACCGATGAGCCGCATCAGAAGCGTTGCTAGGTAAGTGAAATGCTGTTATTTCAGTCTGGCTCGAACATGATTGGACCCACAAAGTTGACCGGACAATAATGAACTTGGTCCCAATGTTCAGTAATGGATTTATGTATATATACACATATCACATATCTCTGTAGGTATCTATATATAGCAAGATAGTTATTATTTGAAGCACCACCTTTGCATACAGTAGGGAGGATGTTAAAAATCAATAGCTGCAACTAGTAAGAACACTGAACTTCTAGCGCAAACCAGTGGAAACTCTTGCAACAAACATTCTCTCTCCACGTATCTCCATGTGCATAAACTTTCAAAGGCCAAGCTAGTTAGACCAAAGTGCAACAAACAAAATCTTTTCCTTTCTGTCTCAGTTTTGACCTGGGAATGCCACAAAATCCATGTCACTTGAACTGTAGAACCTCTCTAAATGTGTCCACCCAACAAAAACATTAAGCAAGAAATGATAGGCCAGCAACCCTCAGTGTTGATTAAACATTTTAATGAACCTTCAGCAAACATTCTAGTTTTCAAGTTGTCTCTCTGTTAGGGTTGCGGAGCCTGGCAAATGGCTTGACATAGATCATGTTCTTCTTTTCAAGGGACTAATTTCCCGGTTCACGCGCTCTATGTTAACTTTTTTTAAACAATCATCTCTTGGTCTGCATTCTGTTCCATTGAAAGGATCTAAGCAGGTACATAAACTCGTTTGGAAGACTTCCTAAAAACCAAAAGCGACCACCAGGTTCAGTTTGTGAGAATGCTGGGCCCTTGAGTGAGCTTTGTGATACACATGTTTGTCATGTTTTCAGGGGCCTTTAATAGGGCGATTAGAAGTTGGGGAAACACCTACATTGATTCGTAGGTGAATCGCGCCTCTCCCCATTGACTCCCAAGTCTCTCCCTAAAGAAAGACATGAAGTCCGTCTCTCCTCCATGTCTTTTTAGGCAAACATAGGCAAACTACAATCATTCAACAATTAATAAACTGCTTCATTTGGGGGCTTTGTCACACCATGCCAAACAAATCCAAAAGATCAACAAAACTTAAGCCTTTCAGTCGGGTTTCACTGCCTCTGCAATCGTGGCCTCGACTTCCTGGCACACAAAAGCGTGGTGTTTTGAGGCTGAACATGGGGAGGACTAAAGTATATAGGCTGGGTGAAGTCGGTGAAGTATCTGTCAAAAATCCAATTACCCTGCTATACAACAGTTTACCATTATAAATGATTATAATTATAACTTATCATGTGAAAATGGGTCATATTCATCTTCGCAGGAATTAGTTGCATCTTTTAGCGACGCACCAGGTTTCATGCAAGTCTCACCTCTACCCTAAAGCTGACAGCATTAGGCCATTGACATATATGAGGCGCCGTCAAAATATATTGTAATTGTCTAGTATGTTTTTGAAGGGTTATCGTTTTTGGGGGGGGCCATATCGTTTTACAGGGTTTTGCTGTTTTCGGCACCATCCTTCACGTTCATAAGTCATAGAGGTAGTAGTAGTAGGTAGTACTACTACTACTACTACTACTGCTACTACTACTACTACTACTACTGCTACTACTACTACTACTACTACTG
>DF239795.1:73611-96762 GCA_000507305.1 Breviolum minutum Mf 1.05b.01
AATCAATCAATCAATCAATCAATCAATCAATCAATCAATCAATCAATCAATCAATTAATCAATTAATCATTCAATCAGTCAGTCAATCAATCAATCAATCAATCTATCAATCTATCAATCAATCAATCAATCAGTCAATCAGTCAATTAGCTAGTTGGTCAACTAGTCCGTTCGTCAGTTGGTCAATCAGTCAGTGAGTCATTTAGATGTTATTTAGTCAGTTAGCTCGTTAGCTAGTTAGCTAGTTAGTTAGTTAGTTAGTTAGATAGTCAGTTAGTCAAGTAGTCGTCAATTAGTCAGTTAGTGAGTCAGTCAGTAAGTCAATTAGTCAGTTCGTCAGCTAATCAACCAATCAGTTTGTCAGTTAGTCAGTTAGCTAGTTAGTCAATTAGTCAGTTTGTCAGTTAGTCAATCAGTCAGTGAGTCAGTTAGTCAGTTAGCTAGTTAGTTAGGCAGTTAGTTAGTTAGTTCGTTCGTTCGTTCGTTCGTTAGTTAGTTAGTCAACTAGGCAAATAGTCAATTAGTCAGTTAGTCAGTCAGTCAGTTAGTCAAGTCGTCAGGTAGTCAGTTAATCAATCAATAAAGTAGTCAGTTAGTCAGTTAGCTAGTTCGTCAGCCAGTCAGTCAGTCAGTTCGTCAGTTAATCAATCAGTCGATTAGTCAGTTAGTCAGTTAGCTAGTTTGCTCTGACATCCCTGACTCACAACAATCAATCTCTCCTATAGTTTTCCTCTTCTTGAAACTTCCGCCACCGCCTTGTGCGGTACTACTGGTAATTAGTAGTAGTAGCGTTTTTTGTAGTATGTTCTCCTACAAAGATAAATCAACCAACCACGTCTTGATCTTCACGGCTAGTTGGATTCCAAACATCTGGTTCCAAAAGAAGCAATATTACATTTTACCACTCGGCTATTTTTTTAGCTAGTTACATCTACTTATCACCTGGCCATCTAAGGGTACCCTTACCCACCCTCCAAATGGCCCGAAGATCAAGGTCCCAAACCCGAAGACTGTCTCCGTCTCCAAAAGCTCCGAAAATATGGATTGTGCAAACATCCTGGGGCGCGGCTTGGTGCAAAGGGGGAAACCACCGATGGAAACCCCCGGAAATGCGTGGCCATGTCGCAACAAGATGCAAGGATCATGAACGAATTTGCGAAGGCTTGTGGCATCTATAATCAAATCATGGCCTGTTTTGAACATTGTGGTTACCATTTGCCAGCTGTCATCAACCGTCACTACTCAATTGTTCTTTCCTTGACAATTATGCCATGTCACTACACAACAAGCACGGGTGAACCCTATAAACAATATGTGCATGCGGAATGGTACGCAGATTTGAGCGCAGGCTGCAAGATGTCACTCTTTTGATTCCATTCTGACCTGTGGAGTCCCTTCACTGCCAGGCACAACATCATGAAAACGTGCGGATCTGATTTAATATAATTCAAACATCTTTCCTGGGGCTTCGTCAACAAATGCTCTTTCCAAACAGTCTAATCTAAAACATTCTATACTTTTCAATTCTATAAGTCTTGTAGCTAAATTACATTTCCATACATTTCCTATATGATCTCTGAATATGTAAGTTACAGATCTGTCTAGAGTGTATGCATATCTCTCAGCATTCCCCATCATAACCACCTCTTAGGGAGAAATCATGAGAAATCCCCTCCCTGTGGTCATGTTCCCCGTTGAGTCGTGTACGTGCGTGCTGGGCACCACACAACCTCAGTACGAGGTTGGTATACCACTTTACTATTGAGACGCTAATACATGAATAAAAATTACATACAAACATGAGTGTATATATATATATATTTATTTATAAAATATACAATATCAAATATATGTATGTATGGGTCCACACTCCATGATCCTGATCGCCCCCTTTATCATTGCCACAATGGGGTGGGGTGGCATTACCCTTGGTGGGAGTGGAGCATAGAATGCAGCCTCATGTGTGTGTGTGTGTGTGTGAAAGTGTGGGTGGGTATGCAAACATATATCCACAAATAATGGTTGGCCTTCCCATAAACAATCCCAAAGCAAAACCCATATTTGCTGAGACTCTGTCGTCTAGTTTTCCGACAAAATGTTGCACTATAGGGCTTCCAGGTAGGTGACATGACATGACGTGTACCATGATTCCATGGTTTATTCTCCTGGATTGGAGGATGATCATCCTACCCTATGAATTTATGTAATTGATAGCGTAATATTCAGAACACACGGGTTGCAGGCGGTGGGAATGTCCCCGAACATGGGTAAAACATGGTGAAACAAACAATGAAAGCTGTTGTACTTTAGACCATACCAAACATGCGAATCACAGTGCCCTTCAACCCAACAGCATCCAAATGTCCAAAATATCCTCCCACATGCAGCTAAGTACAAGAGAAACAACCATTGATACAGATCAAACTGGTTTGCAAATGTAAACTTGGTTTCATTGATGCGAACTGGTGCACGATTTCTGATTTCAGCTACCAGTAGCAACAACATCTGCACACACAAGATCTTGCTTTTCAAACTGCAACTGTTGTTGTGAGAATGTGGTTGTCCACAAGCACAGATTGTCAATATCTAAGGTCTGACACAAGCAGCAGGAAAACAACAAATAGGTAGAATATCAACAAACAGGCAAAAACCAATGAATGATATTGAATTCCGAAGTTTCGATCAAATTAAATATCATTCTATATATCTATATCATACAATGAGAAAAACATATATATTACATACTCATTATATATCATTATATCATATCAATTACACACGAATTAACATGAATTAACTATATATCATATCATATTGTAAAACATTGCATCCTTTAAACATCCCGTAAAGTCCCTGCAAACATTCTGCGCCGGGGGTTCCTTCCCAACCCCCGTCACCAACTCACCAACTCCCTTTGAATCATGTCACTGACTCCCACTCCCAGAGTGATAACCAGCTGATTTGAAGCGTAGTTAAAGCGCCATGGCGTGACGTTCTTGGCAGTGTCTAGAAGCCCCGCAAGAAAGAAACCGCAGCAGATTGAACCGTTCGGACAGAGCAGGAAAGATCACTTCTGGGTGAGGCCCAGGGTGAGGCTTTAATCAGCAAATGAAAGAGATGCAAGCATTCAAAAGAACAAAACAATGAAACGCATCATGTAGATTATTCATGGAAATGCAGTCAATCAACTCAAACAATTTTAAAACATGTATCTTTAGCGTGAAAAAAACACTTTGCAGAAGCTTCACCTTCCACACAATATCCAAGGATCCTCTCATAACAAAAACATCATCTTCTAAGCCAAGTCCAAAAGGAGCTCAGAAGCTTCCATGAAAGGTTTCTCCTGGTTTGGCGTTGTGCCGTCAACAACCGGAACTTTCAGACTCGTCACTCTCCATGGCCTCGACACGGGGCACAACTGTGACATCGGCTCCCAAAACATGTATATGGTGTAAATTTATTTGCAGTATCAATTGATTGCGTATCAGATTTATCTACTGGCTTTGGTCAAGTCTCAAGATTTGTTTTAAGTATAAAGTCAATATGCCCTGAGTTAGCTTGGCCTCCGAAAATCAAGGCTTGACAAATTAAACAATGAATCTGTACCGGCCAGGACCTTCAGAAGAAGGAAAGCCAACAATGACTTTACCATCGGCAAACTAATTACAGAAACACAATTCACCTGCGAAAGACTGAAATGACAGGAGCTTCTTACAGTGAGTGATGAAATCATTGGATGTCCTTATACATTGGCTAGATATCGTCATGTCACAGTCATGTCTTTTGCAAATCCTTTTCGTTTGCTGCTTTTATGATTGAATATTCTGCAATTTTTGCCCAAACTTCATCCTTGTGCAGTACCACCATTTATTCACCAAATGTCTCAAAAAAACAAACTCGCGAGTCAGCGTCAGCCGCCTCTTCCCAGTCGTTTCGTGCCTGCCCAGCAGTCTCATATTGGATACAGAAAATAGCCTTTATCAAATTGGTTTTGAAAGCATCAATGGATCAATTCATGCGAAGACATCCCATTGAATGGTACCTGGTAGATGCACAATCCAGTACCTCCTCAAGCCAAGCCGATCATTTCCAGATTGCAAAGGGAGAATCGTTTCATCCTTCTGGGCGAACATACCAAATTGGTATGATACCAATAATACCACCAGTTTCATAAATATATGATTTTCATATAATTACCGTAAAGATCGGTATAGCAATCCATAGTCCATAGTAATCCGATACAATGCCTTCCAAGTTCTGCCCTTATGACATTGGTGTGCGAAAGGCATTGGAAAACGACCCCCCCCCTTGGAGTTACTTGATCGCATGCACTTTCACCGAACTATATAATTACTTCTGAGACGTCTGAGTCACCTTTCAAGCCTCCACATTCCATGTCAGTTCTGATCATTCTGAAAATTGTGTCTGGTCACAGAAATGCAAAATGTAACGATATGAACAAATCCAGTACATTAATTCAATCATTCCTTCATTCCTTCATCTGAAAGGATGTGGGCTAGAGTCACTCTTGGAATCATGCGACAAGAGTAAGCCGTGCATCAACGGCAGCAAGTCTCACTTTCTTGCAAAACTGATACTGTAATCCAAGACCAAGTGTGTTGATTTTCAGAAACCGTTTGAACATGTTATCGATTTGTGCCTGCTCGAGGGCCCGGAGTCGTTCGCTGTGAACCTTGCAGTGATATTCGGGATTCGATGATATTGGAAAAAATGGTAGCCCGAATCCGATGGACATCAAGATATGCGTGCCCCATATCTTCCTCATTCCGGAATAAAAATGTATCGAGTATGTCACCATAGCATGGTGTTGATTGATCATTGTTGATGACGACAGTGGTGGTTGTGGTGGTGATGATGATGGTGAAGATGATGGTGGTGGTGTTGATGGTGGAAATAAATCAAACATGATGTAGCCAATCTCATCTTAAGATCAAGAAGCCCTGCTGTACACAAAATTACGCCCACCAAAACGAAAACAGACCCGCAAAGGACACGATTCCGAAACCAAACGTAGTCTTCCAGGGACCATTTTTCTGGGACTATGTTAGCTGTTTGGTGTTTACATCCCATTCATCATTCATCAACCCAAAAAATACATGTATGGGATTGTATCGGGCCTGTATGCAGAAGTGGCATAAGTCATGATGAAAATCAACCTACTAAGAACATCCAACAACATACCTTTAGACGATTCCGCTGTGCAGCTCATCAGAATCGAAACCGGGTCATGTGGGTTGAAACCCCAGCCGTCACGCTCCACCTCAACGCCCGGTGGAGATAGGCTGGCAGCCTCGTGTCACAGGTCTGGTGGCTTGGTCATGTTGCTATTGGATATCCTGATATCCTACAATTTTTGGGAAACTGCTGTATAAACTCTCAAACTTGCGATTTCCTCCAAAAATCGTGCAACTGTTGGGTTCAGGAATCTACTGTATGTAGCATATAGCAGTACCACCCAACACACAGTGCACTTGCTATTTCCTTTTAGTGCGGTGGCCAAGACAAATCTCTGACATGTTGACTCTTTTTGGAAATACATGAAAGGAAACAGATTTCCTTCCAGTCCAGTGAAGAGACTGTGAATAGTTGTCCTCAAGTCTAGCATGACTCTTCGTGAGGCAGCAACTACAAAATAGATTCTTATACATTGTAAAAAGGGTACGACGTGCACGACCTTGAGACCTTGATTTCGAGGCTGGCGGTTAGAACAATCATCATCACGTCACCTTTCTTGGCCTTCGAGATGCTTTCAGGGGAGAAGCCTCCATAATACCCCGGTGTTTGTTCCTCCATGGTAGCGCCTGCGCCTCTTGAGCTGCGCTATTGCGCACCTAGCGGATAAGTTGTAACATCACATCCAGGCGACGTTAGATTCAAACCAGGTGTGCGACATGAAAGGTGTCCAGCCTTGTTAAAAAACAGCACAAATTCGAAACCACGAGGAGTCTATGAGTTTACAATATATGTCTTGTTTGTGGTACTGCTGCCAAGTCGTGCTCGTTGTTGAAACTTCTACAACAATCAGCTGCATGCATCGTGTGCAAACAGAAAGATTCATAGAAACACACACACACTTGAAAAGAGAAAGTCAGGAACATACTTTCAAAATACATTGATGCTGCTACACCCCTAATTTTGAAAAATCACAAAAGTCGCACAAAGAACTGCAGTACTTGTAGAATCTCAAGTAGACCTTCAAATTAAAAAAGCTGTCCCTTGAAATCCTCAAAAGTCTACAGATACATCAAAACATCCAAGCATAATAATTTCCACTAGAGGAAGCTATGTGTGAATAGTAATGATTTAAAATGTACTCTTGAAGCACCAACCACTAGTGCTAATCCGGCATATAGTTCTGCGGTACCTAAGATACTTTTGAAAAACACCGACAAAGTCAGAGGCTAAGGTTTCGCAAATCCAATAATAATAGTGTTATAATGTGCGTTTTCTGCGGGGAACTGTATGATATTAGAAACGAACAGGTTTTGAAACTCACATATATGCAGGATGAAAACATGTGAATGTGCATATGAATCTATTCAATGTAAATATTATTACACATGATTCACATGATACATTATCAAATCCATTAAACACGTAGTACATATATACAGTTTACTGTATACTTACATAGTTTTGTTAATTATGCAATAAAGTGTTTTCAAACATTCATATAGATCATTGAGTTGAAACAAATTCAAAAAGTGTACAACAACTACCTTTGTGATATCAACATTTTTAAAAATGTCATTGACATCTCAAATTTACCCCCACCGGAGTTCGGGTCCATGCAGTCGCCTCCTGTGGGATAGGTCTAGGCAGTGCTCGTTTACGAACCCCTTGAAGCCAAGGATGACGGGAGGCCTCACAGGCAATTACCAACAGGGGAAGGCCAGTTTAGAGATTTTACTGTATCAAATGTAGCAAATGGAGCACAAACTGCATGGTAATGCTACTGACTAATTGATTTTGCTGCTGTCTTGTTTCATGTTGCATTCCATTGATTCTGGCTATTGTGAGATTTCTCTGCACCCCACTCTGCATGCGAGTGAGACTGAGTGGATCTCTCCCTGCCCCGTGGGATGCATGACTGGATGTCTCGGGAGCTAGAAAGAAACCATGATAAATGAATGAAAGGTGCATTCACAACTTAGATCAACTTAGTACGTTTGTGAATATGACATCTATGATTCAAAATCGTTTCAATCACCCGCGTGTGGTTAGATTCGCTTTAAGATTCTCTCGAGACTCCAGCCCATTGATATGACATACCTTATGGAGTGGCCCCAGCCGATCACACCCGCTCCAGCCTGCAAAGCGGAACACCTTCTATTTGGGTCCTGCGCATTATCGACTAACGGCTACCCTCTGGTAATATAGAATATCAATAGATTTTAGCCATTTGTGTTGCCAATCTTTTCGTTGTGTTTATCAATGATGGACTTCCCTTGTCTGAGATGTTAGACTAGTGGAGCGCAACTACTGGTTCTGGGCCCATGCATTAGATTTGTTTCTGATGCTTGAAAAGGATGCATTCAATGCCCCAAAACAATTGTTCAGTATTGGCTGAGGACAACAAACACATTCGTAAAGGAACAAAAACGCTCATCCAATCATCCAATAGCCTGTGTCCCAAAAGCATGGGCAATTTCCTGCAAAATTGCTGCTAGGAATCCCCAAAATGCATCATTGCTCCTCCTTTTCACCATACGACATATCGTAATATCCGTATATTGCCATCATGTTTTCTTTTGAGGTCCCTTTGATACAAGGACTTTGGAGCAGGAGTCCACCCAGTCTTGGCGACCGCAGGATGACACCCAAGAAAACACGATGGGAAGATTCTCCAAACTCAATTCATATAAAAAAACAACACGGACAACTGACCTAAGATGTCTTTATATAATACACATTATAGCATCACATAGCATCACCACCAAATAGTAGGAGACTATTGAGCACATCCACTCAACATACTTCGTTCCTTGAGTTTGAACAGCTGTTTCAATCCACCCGCCAAAGGATACGACATTCTATCTTGTGGGGGGCGGACCCAAAAAACTCCGCAACATCATCCGTGCTCTGCCGATCCTTTTCAAGCATCATGGAGAGACATTCTCTGCAGCTCTTCGAGACCTGCTTAGCACAGGTCCAACGACAGTGAGCAGTGCTTTGAGAGAATTTAGAAACTGCTAATAAAGATTAATAAAGATGAATGA
The DNA here is from genome assembly GCA_000507305.1 of Breviolum minutum Mf 1.05b.01. Lineage (NCBI taxonomy): Eukaryota > Dinophyceae > Suessiales > Symbiodiniaceae > Breviolum > Breviolum minutum. Next base: position 81,852 of record DF239795.1, read on the forward strand.
CTAATGATCTTGCAGATTCATGCAAGGAAGAACCGTGCTTTCTTCCTTTCTGGAAAGTCATCATCTGAGCAAATAATTGTTATTCACTGACAAGTGTTCCCTTCCCAAAGCACCATTTGGAGGTGAGGTCCATCAAGGTCGCTCTAGCCCAGCAAGATCCAACAAATTGGTATATGACCTATGCCTCAGCATCCTGATCCTGGAAACTTCTTACACGGGGCCCAAGGTGCGTTTTGATGCACCCATTGAGTCAGACTGCGTTGGAGCACCGACTCCAGCTGTTTTGCACCGGGTCCAATCGCAGATTCGCTGGCAGTCTTTGTTTTGAAGGGACGTGGCAGGCAATGCTTTCAGGGTTAACAAAACTATTGTAAATCTTACCTTCTTGCACTACTTTCAGAAGTTGAGTCGTGTGAACTTATCCACTTATAAACTATGTCTCCCCGTCGACATGCATATAGGATCGGGAATGAATCTCCAAAAGGTCTAAACCAAGCGACAAATAGGTTTGATTTGTGCTATTCTGGACATGTATGACGGGGTTGCAGACTAACGACTAAGGACTACATATAAAGATGAAGAGGTCTTGCTGCCTGATGTATTTACAACATTTTACAACCATTATGAATAAGACTACAGAATATGCTGTGCTATACAAGCTGTAATAAAGATAGTATATGTACCACTTTACCACTATACATGCTATCTATTGTATATGTGCCTTTATGTTGTTAAAACGTGAGACTGTTAAATACAAGACACATCAACTGTAAAATACCGTGCTACAACGATCTTTCAACACTGTGGAAAAACTGGCGCCTCGTAGTTCCCATCCTTGGACCTTAAGGTCTGGCAACAGGTTTTTTCATCCAATATATACTTCTGAGAACATTCAAGAAACATCGAAAAAACACAAGACTTTATATACGTTGACTTGAATTTGTCGCCCTTTCCAAAAAGATGTTGATTGTTTACTATTATTTCATATGTTTTCTTTACTTGCACTGAATCTTACCATCACTTTTCAAAAAGCAAGTGATCCTTTGGACAAAAAAACAAATCCTTGAAACTGGGCCCCCCAGACTGGAAGCTTGGAAACTCGTGGGGACTGCAAACTAAACTGGCCAGCCTGGTTTGGAAAACAATGGCGACCCGTGGTGACCCGTACCTAATGGTTTTTGGAGAAGATGGCACTATGCAAGGATGCCAAACACAAACAATCCTCTGCAATTTGGATCGATTTGTTTTATTGCAAAATGACTGAAGCTTGTAAAGACAACAAATACAGTGTCAAATCTCCTGTTGGTCAAACTCAATTTACACCCAGCACCATGATCTTTGGCGGAAAGTCCCCCCCAAGAACGAACAGCAAATGGTCATGGAAATTGAGCAGCCTTGTCACAGCTACTTGTCAAGTTGTGAAGCCGACTTGTCATCAAAAGCACATAAACACACAGGTTACCAGTAGAATGCCCTCAAGAAATATCACTTAGACATCACCAGCACCTCAGTTGCATGAACTGAAAACATCTTCGAGTCCAAGAAACTTTCGGGTGTCTGCAGCACTGAAGGGCAATTTGCCTTCGAAATATCAACAAAAAACGGTGAAAAACGGCAAAAAAGAAATTGATAACCAGGCCATTTGCGTGAGACATATTCTCCATACCAACTGGTTTTGCTGGATTTCTTCCATATCTTCCATCAAAAATGAACAGAAACAACTCAAATACAATCTTTGAAAACACCAGCTACTATGCAAACCGTAGTGGCATCTACTATACAGTAGCAACTTTCATCAACCTTCCGGGGAGAACAATAAACCAGTGCCAGAGTAAAATGATGAAATGCCAGTGTCAAATACACCAAAGTGGACCTGAGCAGCGTCACAGAATCCATACTAATGAAGGAATGAAATCTGCATTTCAAGTCTATTATGCAAAGGTGCTGACTTTTGAAACTGTTTCTCCGAAGTACAGTAGGTGAAACTAAAAGGGACTATAACCCTGTGTCACACCGACAGAATCCAAGCACTTTTGAAGCTAACAAACCTGACAAACCTTCCAAAATCTCCCCCCCCAACGAACAATCCAGCATAGGCAGAAAGGGAGGGACTTCGCCACCTCTAAAACCACTTTCAAAAGGGGCCATTTCCTGCTGCCAAGAGACCCAGCAAAGCCATGTAAAGCACCACACCAGCAGCATAAATGTCCACTTTAGCGCCATACCTGGCCAACTGAAATGACGGCGACCCATCTGAAAAGGTTGTATACGGCTTCAAGAAAATGTCATTGAATTTACCTTCCCAATAATCATAAGCTGGTACCATCATCATCATCATCATCATCATCATCATCATCATCATCCTCATCATCATCAGCAGGCAGCAATGGATAATTACTTTCTTACAGTGCATGTTCATTGTGGGATGATGTGAACGGACAAATCTGCATCGCTCCTGGGCAAGGACGGACAAGCTCTTTTTTGGCAGGATAAATGAGCCGTGTGTGTTTCTGGACATGCAAATAAAGCAAAGCACACAGTGTCAACAGTCTTGACTGAGAACACCTGAATGACATGCACCACCCTGAATGATTTTGATTATATGATATTGGATGCATAAACGCCCAGCGTACAATCCTGATCCCCCACAGAAACTCGATCAACAAACACATATGACCACCTAAGGATGATGCAGTCATCTCTTAAATCACTTCGTCAGGAAATACAGAGAGCGATCCCAATGCTGCTCTCACTGGCAAGAGACTTGAAAGTTTGAATCAGAAGCGCTCCTTTCGGAAACCAGCCGACAGGGCGACTGTGGTCAAAGGGATAGGCAGTCGAGGCCTTTCAATCAGCTAAATTTAAACAGTCTCCAAAATGGTACAGTCTCCATAATGGTACAAATTTCTTCGCAGAATCCTGGAGCCTTTGACTTCTCCACTAAGAGTTAGTTAGTTTCAGTTTACAACAGCATCAATAGGGCGCTGTGAAAGGAAAACCGGGGCTTTCCGGGACATGGCCTTCAAAACATTAATTGAGATGACTGTATAGAACTTTGCTGCTCTTTGTTCAGGATTCTGGCAACTCGAAATGGCTATCAAAGCGAAAAAAGCGTCAGCCTTACTGAGTCAGGTTCTTCCTGACAGGCAAAAGGAATGTGCTTCTCTCGTAGGTCACGCAACGCGTCAAGGACATCCGAAGCAAACAGCTCTGCTCCCGCCAAGTCCAATAGAGCCGTCGTATTCATCCGCTCCAAACTGCGATGAATCTTCACCTCGCTTCGAAAAAACCGGGGTCCACACTCGAACTTCACACTAGTGACCATTGTGTCAACAGGAGACATGTTTTGATATATACATTTATATAATACATATAAGTACAGAATACTATGTATACTCCAAAATCTACCTACCAATGAATCATATGCTATAACAAAGTCTGATCTTGAATAATATAACTTAGAAAACATGATCATAATATAAATATAACATACCAAAGCGAAATACATCGTAATACAATATCATAACCACACATATGATTTGTACTAACATACAAAACAATAAAGAATGATTCCAATATTTATTGAAGGGCTATATAATTCAATTTTAAAGTTTAATGCGACAACACTCAATACAATGTACAATCACCTGCAAATACAATATAATGTGATGAAACAATACAGTATATGATCATAAATAGAAACCATAATCAATACACAGGCAAAATTATCATAAATTAGATATATTGGATCTAAATTGGTAATTCATGTAGATAATATCTTTCATGATGTTTTCTTAGAGTCTGACGGCACATGTTTGAAGAACGTGTCAAGCCGATCTGAACACGGTAATCTACATGCTTCCATGCCGTATATTGAGACCTACTCCGCATCTGCATGATCCACTATCCAGCTCTTCTCGCCGTCTTCTCCAGAGGGATGTCGCACACGTCCATTGTAAGATTCCCGGCTCATTCTTCACCCCTTCAACTTGAGGAACTCACCGACCCCCCTCAATAACGCTTCTGAACTGAGCCACTTGGCGAAGCCTTTTCTGCCACTCTCCTTCGGGATGTTCATGTGCCACGTACCGTTGAAGGAGCTGGACAAGTTTCATTGATTCTGGACCTCCAATCTTCTCCAACTTCTTGATGATAATGGGCACCTGTTTATCCAAACGCAATTTGTTCATGTCACATCAACTCACAACGCTTCGTGAAATTCCAACGGGCACATTAAAGGCTCAACGCAAAAGGGGGAGGATACAGTTTTTTTGCAAAGACCTGCTAATGTTGTGTATTTTCAAAGCCTTATGGAGAAAATGTCTGAACTACCCAGGCACAACGATCTCCAAACGTTGTCCTGGAGGGCGGGGTGTGGAACAAAACTCAAATCGAAGGGAGCATTTCAATCAATACGCAGCACTCACATTTTGGACAGCCTCTTAACGTGACATGGGGTTCTGAATCTCACTGTTTCAAAACAATCCGTAAACCAGTTTCAAACATGTTGATTCTTCAAGGGAGGCCACTGTCCCTCCAAGGAGATTGCTTTGGACTGCTCCCAATGTTCAAAACAGGTGGTATTTTGAACAAGTAGCTACGCTTCTTCCAACTACCCGCTCACGCATTGGCCACGCTGCTACTAACCCAGGGGTTTGGGATTCGACCTCACCCTAACATCATTTCCAAAAGCAGGAAATTTTTCACATTAACTTCAAGCACTAGTGGATGTTCATACATTATTTAGATTTATTTAGCATTTGGTAACTTCTCGCAGTTTCTTTTGCTCACCAAATAAGTTACAAAGCCCTGTTTCGTTGGGGTGGTCCTTTCTGCAGTATTGCGGTAGTCTGACCAACTTTTCGAGGGTGCATCTGTCTCATCAGCCTGATCCCTTAAACAAAAGAGAACCCATTCTATAGATGAGATCAGAAACATCAGCTGTGCATGGGCAACCGAAGAGGGCAAAACCCAATGCCAAACCCATGTTTGACTCAGTCCTCTGTCTGCGTGCTTCATGATGAGACGCTGACACTTGTCCAGTCTCATCTTTTTGCCATGCGCCATATGACAAAAACCGCAAGCAAAGCCAAGGTGGCATGTGCCATTCTTCACGATTTGTACACAAGGTGGTCGGCACGTCTCCTATTCTGCCACAGTTAGCATGCTTGGGTTGGTTTCAGGTGGGACTCCAATCAACACCAAAGGGGGGCTGCGCTACAACAAGTGACGAACTCTCAAGTCAAATCTGCGTCTTTAAGAGACTTAAATTTAGAATATCTTTAGATGCCTTCTATGAAATCCTTTTGACATGTAAAGATGTCTGCAGATCATCGCATTCATGGCCTATCTACGAGGCTTTCTGTGCCCGGCAACCAAAAACAACACAGGGACCAACCAACCAACGCCATAGGCAAATCCATGATGATCCAACGCCAAGGTGCGGGATGTCCAAAGGAGCCATCACTTGTAGCGAGTTGTGGCAAAGAAAACATCCCTGGGAGGTTTTCAAGAGGTCTTTTGATTCCCGGGGAGACTGCAAAAACGTTGCATCTTTGCAGTGTTTGCAAGCTTGCAAGATTGCAAGTAGATTAGTTAGTTCTTTAGTTGGTTTGTAGCTAAGTTAGTTAGTTCGGTAGTTGACCCACGGCCTACAGATGTCCGTGTGGTTTTCAATGTTTTGACACATCGTGAACTCGCGAAGCCCTGCTGTTTTCGTAGCGTGCACAAAACGTGCTGAACCTGCTGGGGGAGAGAAATGTTCATTTTTGGACAGAACAAAGCAGCTTTTGCTGTGATAAGTGCTAACGTTCGTGTTCAAAGTGCTACGGAATGGACTGCTTCGGTGCATACTTTAACACATGTCCAAACCTGTAATGTAACCCGTGTTCAAAGTGCTACGGAATGGACTGCTTCGGTACATACTTTAACACATGTCCAAACCTGTAAAGTAACCCGTGTTCAAAGTGCTTTGACGATGATGATGATGATGATGATGATGATGATGATGACGATGATGATAGTGATGATGACGATTCAAAAGCAGCATTTTTGTCTTAAAGCCTATAGGAATAACGATGTGAAATGATTTCCCCCTATGTAAATGATACCCCAAAACAATATTCGGTTTATGCTTCCCGCTCAACAATAGTATTTCGATTTCAATATGGTTCTCAAAAACACTGAAACGCCTAAAACATCACGGACATCTATGAGACGTGCGCCTCGGTAGTTAGTTAATTACTTAGTTAGTTAGTTAGTTAGTGAGTTAGTTAGTTTGTCAGTTAGTCGGTTAGTTAGTTAGTCAAATAGTTGGCATAGATAGGTTGATAGTTGGTTGGGGAGTTGGTCAGGCTGTCAGTCAGTCAGTAAATTAGATAGTCGGTGTGTTAGTCAGTTGGATCGTGAGGTAGTAAGTCAAATAGTACGCTAGTTAGCTACTTGGTTAGTTAGTTTGTTTGCTGGCTTGTTTGCTTGCTTGTTTATATTCGCGCATGTCGCAATTAACAATCCGTTTAGTTCCTGTGCGATCGCAGTTGTCAAATATACATTTCTAGTAAAACTATACACGGATGTGTATGTGTGTTGATGTGTGTTGATATGTATGATGTAATATGTGCGTTGGGGGGGGTGTCCTTGCAAGTGTGCGTTGATCCAAGAAAAACTCAGCTTCTCAATCCCCAAAGCTCCAAACACCATTCCCTACGGAATAAACATGCATAGCTGCATAACTGCAATTCAGTCTTTGGCATCAATGTTTGGGTGCGAATCTTCCAAAACAAGGGTCGTCATTTGTATATTATCAAATACTTTGGTTCATGTGATGCAATGAAAGAAACCGGCAGAATTGATTCTAATAATGACGTTCACATCTTCCAGCATGTCAATTCTCAGGGGTAGCCCTAGTTAAAATACCAGGGAGCTTGTTCAGTCAAAATGTCACCCCTCTCACGGGTGCAAACCGCTCACATGTCAAAAGACTTGATTCCAGGATGTCACTGACAACCCAAGAAATATTTGTGTACCATGGCGGGTCAAATACGACTGTTTAAAAATATAAACTCCAAACAAGATCGATAGCTGTAAAGACTTCCACGTATTTCATTCACAGCTCTTTTATTTTTCCGTATCACCCCCACAAAAAAAAAACATAATAACAATAAATTTCCAAACTTACCAGGCCCTGCCAAAAATGATCCAATTTTCCAGCAACCATTTTGTTTCATAGCCTGACATCATCAATTTCTGGCGAAATCGCCGTGCTCCGAATCCCTTAAGCCCACGGTGCTTGATTTGGACCAATCGTGTGGCTTGGAGCAGATCCCGGAGATCAAGTCTGTGACAAGAAACAAATTCCAAGTCAAGCAACACACAAACACAAACCATGTTGTTACAATGCAACCCTGCGACAGCCCTATGGCTGCATCAGTCCTTTTTGATCCTTTTTGTTTCGGCTAGGAACGCCGGGGTTTTGTCCCAACTCGCACAAAAAACGCATCAAAACGCCGCATTCCCTCAAATGCACACGAGAAGGGAACAGCATGCACCGTAGATGGCTAGAAATGGGAAAGCGGTTCTCAAGCTTGTGCCTTGAAAATCATTTAAACATGAGTCTTGTCTCAGCCATCTGCGCCAAAGGACCCAAGTGTCCCCTGCGAACTGTCGGAACGTACCTCTTCTGTGATGTTCTGATGTTTGGCCCTGATTTGACCGAGACACAATTGACTTGCGCATCAACAATGAAAACAAATCAAACACTTTTCGTTCACTGTCAAAAGCTGAATCGCTTCTTTTGGGAAACATGCAACAAGTTCGAACTGTTTGTTGTAATCAATGAACGTCTATCAAAAGTATTTTCAAATTGTATCTTACCATCCAAATAGCTTTGGCAACATTGTGTTGAAGACCCCGGCAAGTACATGCGTCCATCCAGCTCAAAAACATTCAAAAACTGACGAACATTCAGGAGGGATCGACAGATATGACAATGGGGGAGGGGGCATTTCCTCAAATGAATCTATGGATCACCTGGATGTATTTACATATATTCTTGTGCTACTGCGCTTGCCTCGCAAAGGACTGCAACAGTGTGTAGCATCCCGTCTCCACCAAAGGGTGGGATTGCGAGTGCAAACCTGGACCACGGGTACAGGACCACTGGACCATACTCAGCAAATAATGGTAGAAAGTAAAGAAAAACATCCAACTACTACAGATGGAAGCCTATGAAGCTAAACAAAATCATCCACTTTGAGTCAACTTGAGGAATATGCCCAAGTCTAGAGTCTAGACGGTCTAGACACGCTGCAAGACAGCAGAACTTGAAAGCAACCTTCGTTGCCACCATCCACAATTCGGATTTCCTTTTCTAGAGTGACTACAAATTTTGTTTTTTCCTCGACTACTCCGAATAAGGTCAAAAATAGACTATGTTTCGGCTCATAAACTTCTGCTATTTCGCCACCTGGTCGGCCCTGGCCCTTTTGAAGTTTGATTCAATTTTCCGAATCGTAGCTGGGGATGGAAATTCGCCGCCACGTAGGACTGTAGGGATGCAGGAGGTCCAAATATGCTATCCTTGTGACTCGAAACATGTACATCAACTTCTTGGAGCTTCAAATATTTACCTCAATTGAACACATGCTTTTGCTAGCATTATGATGTAGGAGGGATCAAATATGCAAAAAGCCAAGGAATGATGTGTCGACTTAGTCTATAAGTGAATTTATTGATACACAATGCACTAAAAGCTATCATGAATCAAGAAGCTGGTGAAGGCAAATATACCGATTTAGCCTCAACTGTGCATCCCAGCTATACATCTCAACTGTGCATATCCATTGATACGCTCCGATAAAAGGCGGCTCATTGTTGGGAAGCAAACGGCGACTAGTAACGCCAGTAAGCGGAAACTACGATCGTGAGGAATTTGGGCAAACTTAGGAATCTTCAATCACCTTCAATCATCTGACCACGTTTTTGAAAGAATTTGTTGTGTCAGACCCTCAATGAGAAGCAACGAAAAGAAACATCATGCTGAAGTCCTTCGAATTACTGCCCAGATCTCAAATGCGGAAACAAATGTATGGGTCGCTTCCCAGCTTCCCTGTAACCTTGAGAGTCGATGTCAACATCCACAAGCTCTTCTCCAATGAAGGATGGTCTCTTCATACGTAATCAACCTCTGGTTTTGACCATTTCCCCTAAGGAGAACACCACAAAGCATGACTTACTCCACCCTAAGACTGGATGGATTGGCTGCTCTACCGGAGTTACATTCAGCCACAACTTCTGCCCTTTATCTTTTCACCTTAACCTCAGCTCTCCTGCATGTTGATTCTGGGATAGGACGCAACAGATCCAAGTGAAATAGAGTACCGCAGCGTTATTTGTTGATTCTTTCACACTCGCATTGGCGTCAAACAAAGACATCGCCATCTTGGTGGGTTTAGATCCGGTTGCTGTTTTATCCTGAGAGGGCAGTGATATAACGGTTTGTCCTTGTTGGACTCACTTCTCTTCGAAACTGCAATCCTGTACCCTTTGGGTTGTTGTTGTTGTTGTTGTTGTTGTTGTTGAATGGCTCATGATAATCATGATACTGTTTGTACTAGTATCTAATATTGTAAGTACTGATGCCATTCATCACGACTACATGGGGTCGAGGGCATCACCATTGCGGGGTGGGGGGGTACCAAAGAATGCTGAACTAGAAAGCATCTCCTTCACATGTGTTGTGTGAAACATGGAGACGTTTGCCGGTGTATACAAGGAAATATGTTGTAACATTTTTTACGTTAGAAACGCTGAGAGAAAACTCCGCAAACACAGCGAATAGCTGCATATTTTCTGGGATCCTACCATATCCTTGATGGAAATATAGAAATAGCATGAAATAGCCATTCCCAGCATGATCACAATCACCCCTGGGACATATATGAAATAGAGTAATGACTGATGGTCTAACATTCTGAAACTGCCGGTGTATATAGATTAACAACTGAAGAACTGTCTCTACGAGTACGTGGTTCTAGAGATATCAACGTACTCGAACTTCCATTTAAAAAAAAGCTTGCCGTTTTGCTCAAGGTTCACGAGGTGGCATACCCTTCGGAGTATGCATTGGGTTTGGTAGACAAGTCGGTTGGCTTCAGGATTGGCAAAGCTTTTAAAACACACGAGTTTGGTTGGACTCGGAGGCTTTTTGTTCTCCATCACTGAGCAAACTGAGTTGTTTTAATCTAGACCCGGACCCCATTCATCTAGAATATGAAACGAGATCAAGAATAAATGACCATTTTGTCTACAGTATAGAAGCTTTGATCCTGGAATCGCACTACAAATCATATGCAGAAACCAAAAAAACACCCGCGCATCAACAAGTTTGGTTGTTTTTGTTGTCACATCAGAAGGGGTGTTGCGAATTGGTCTCTGCTAGCTGCTCCACCAACTGGGAAAGTTGTGAAGCAGCGGGCGGGAGCAAAGCACCGCAACGGGAAACATGAACAAAGTTCCACAGTCAACTGCCGGAATTGCTGTTTCCAAGCAAGGCACACTTGTATAATGTCAACAATGCTGAACTTTTGTCTTGAGGATCACCAATAAACACCTCAACTCTTAAACAGAAATGCTGAAAATATCGCGGGGGTGGTCTATCTTCCATGATCTTCTCAGGTCATTCCCCTCACCAACAAAGAAACAGGAACACATGACACAAAAAAACATGGGACTCGTGCACCCTGCGGATTCAAAACACTATGCAGGAGGATGGACAAGAGCTGCACATCTGCACTACCAAACCGCCTGAGGCCAATGAAAACCTGCCATGTTCTGGCATCATGTGGCATCATGTGGCATCCATGGGCGGCCTCTGGGAATCTAAGCATCAGAGTGATCTTCGGTTCCCGACTGAGTATGAAGATATGCAAGTCTACTGACGCATACGTAGATATAATGTAGTTGAGGTTTCCTAACAAGTGGTTTGTCGGTGACAATCCCAGAAAGTCCAATAATAGTCAATAATATATATTAATAATATATATAATTATATATATATATTATGTCGCTGAAATCCATGTTGAAAATTTGCAGTCCACTTTGAGCTGTGGGGTTATTTGAGGTAGGCCAACCTCGGGACGAATACACGCAGCAGCTAGGGTTCAATGTATGTTGCCGGAGGTTTTGCGGTGCATGCGTCTGCATCTGGTTGGTTGTAAATATGTTGAACAAATAATAAAAATGCACAGTGTATTGAAACAGATCAGGAAGCTACATGTATGCAATGTAGATATATAGATCATGATAACATAAAATAAATCTACATACATTGTGGCAAAAGAAAGAATGAAGGACAAAAATGACAGCAGTTGTCTTCCAGGTACATGAATAATACATTGAACAACCTTGCTCTGATCCCCAGAAGTGGATTTGAAGCAGCCTCAGCTGATGTGTGAGGTTTGGAGCTCTATGCCTATTTCGCAGTTCAGTGTGCAGGTCGTAACTAATCTCGTGATTCAACATCTTGTTTGAGGTGGTATCTCTAGAATCAATGCTGGATTCCATTCACCTACATTTACATCATTCACGACAGCACGCTCGTTTTGAAACCTGTTGCTCAATATGGCAATGGGGTCGCTTTTGCTAGATTTCACTTCGCTGTTAGGGATTTTGGAAACGGGGTCTATTGTACACAAAATGGACGACCCAGAAGTAGATAGATCATCCTAGATGCAGGACATTATACTTTGTACGTTTTCAGATGCATTTTCAAGTGAGAGGACTTGAAAGGCATTGTGTATGGGACTTTATAGTTTGAATTCGTCCTGATGCTTCGGGCCCAAAATCCACTGATTCCTATTACAAGCACATGACATATTATAGTATCATAATTCCAATACCTTCAAGAGCATTGTAACCATTAAGGGATCTTTTTGGGGCTCCAATTCTGCGTCGGATCTGAACAAAAAGGAAGGGTTAAGTCGGACCAGAGCCCTTGGCAATTTTACTTGAGATTCATTTGAGCTAATGTTGAAAACTGATGGAAAAAAGCTGCCATTCTGTCATCTGTCTGGGAAATTCATCAACCTGGCCCCCTGGCAACTCAACCAAATGCCAATATATACAATATTCTACATACCTATGTATCCATTTGTAGTGCACCCAAATTGATTAGCTGGGCACTTGGAATCCATTTCATGCTGCAATCTGACCGCGAGAGAATTGGCCTTCTTATATGGTCGAGACTACTGCCTCACCATTCAGAGCCAAAACTTGATTACCATCCCCTCAGGCAAAATCATCCACTCTCCATGTTTCGGACGAGGAATCATGCCCTTTCGCATATCTGCAAAGACGTGAAGTAAATGTTCTGGTAACGAACCTGCAATTAGATCGAATAGAGCATTGACATTCATGCGCTGCAAGTTGCGATGGATTTGCACCTTTCGCGACCTGGCTTGAAAACAGGTGGGGCGACGGACCCCATGACGGACCTGCCCCTGCTCCGCTTCGCTTTGACCGTCACTGTCAGCCGTTGGAGCTGGGAGGGAGTTTGGGTTGTCCACAGACAGCGCGAGCTGCAGTTGAGCCTCCAAGGAAGGGATCAACTTAGCCTTGGCAAATCAACAACAAAACATCCATCTCCAAATCTTGTGCACCTGAAGCGCACACACCCATGAAAACCGCATGTTTAAACATACTTCAACACCCCTGGTTCACGCCTCCCCATTCTCTTGTAAGAAACAAGGTCAAAAAACGAATCACGTGATGATAAAAATTAAGACAAGTGTCAGTTTCAGGATCATCCAACACCTTGAGTTTTTCGATGATATGTGGTAGAACCATGGCCAACCGTTGTCCTGCAATCAGCACTGCGGGATCGTTGGTAAGGAATGATTAATTTCTGATAAATCATCATAGTATGTAGTATATACTTGCACTTGTATATCTAATATCCAAATATCCAAACACTGATTTTGAAAAGTTTGATTCAACCCATGTGTATGGACAATTTCTGTGTTTCTATCTTTGTACGTATGCTGCTCCCGAAGTTGGATTGACAGCTCACATTGGACGTCTACCTGTTTGACATCTCCAAGATTTCACCAAGTTCAGGGTTGAATAGCAATGTCTGGCTCCCAAATCAATCTACATCCTCCAAAATCATCCATAACCGAAGCCTCTGGGAGACGGATTTTCATGAATTATGTCATTCCAATTTCTTGTGCTTCCAATATTCCTTTGAGGAGGGATTGAACCCATGAATAAATTTGCTTACTAAGGCCGAGTTCCTGTTAAGGAAGCATACGTTTGAAGGGGGTGATGCTGGATTCAACTATGGGGGTACTTTCTCTCATTAGGCCAAACTTTGGGGACCTGTGACAATCTTCGGTTTCCCCGGTAAAAATTCTGTGCGGTTCTTCAACTTGAACTCATTAAAGACAAACTCTCAAAACGTGACAGTCAGGCCTGGCTCAGCCTCTATGAGGAGGTTACGCTGGCTTTTGTCCAGTTTCTTCTTCTTACGATGCATGAAGTGGCAAAAGTCACAAGCAAAGCCAAGGTGACAGGAACCATTTTTGAGCATGTGAACACACGGAGCACGACAGAGTTCCTGGGATGGGGCAACTAATCGTCAAAGATGGTACATGTTTGGAAAGGTCGGCAACAATGATTGAATAACACGTTTGCAGTAGTATTCAAGTATCTGTTGCGAGATGGGACCTGGAATGGTATGAAATCTCTGCGGCAACAATCTGGCCAAACCATCGTAAAAGAGCCACTTGACAGTGTGAGGTGACTGTCCAGAGTCCAAAGTCAAAATAAAATATCACAAAACGCATGAAGAAGTAAAGATAGGTGTATTGGCAAAGGGAGAATGTCAGTATTTTCATCATATGAACAAATTGGTCTCTACAACTTCCTTCACCCGCCCCGGTGGTCATGGTTGGGCAGTGCAAAGCGAATGGTTTTTGGATCGGGGGTTCGAGCCAGGTAGATTTACATGTTACATATAGAGACAGAGCGATGTCCAGGATTTCTATTCAATGCCTTTATTTGCGGTCTCTGTCAAAAACTGTCTCTTCTTTGCCTCCGGCAACACGATGCAAGCTGGAAGTAAAGAAACAAGACTACGACACAAACGCGCAAAAATGCAACACCAGCACAACAATCTGATACCCAAAGTATCCCAGAGTGCATCTTCCAGAAACTCTCGGTCTTCAACTAAAGAACAAGAGCAGTCTATAAAAAGGTGTCTAGTTGTTACTGCAAGTACAAAGAAAGAGAGATACGCATCGGTGGATAGATGAACCAAGGCCAAATTTGCCAAAGAAGCTCGGACTTGGTGTTGGAAGAAACAACTACTTTGGAAATCTGAAAATTTAGCACAGAATGCAATAGACATGCTTTTGCTGAATCTTAGTAGGAAACCAACGGAATTTATATAGGCCCTTCATTCTGAGACACACCCAAATCCCAAATCAGGATCAAGTGGTCTATCAAGGCTTAGACTTCATTCCCACCAAAAGGGCGCCATTGGTTAGACAACTAAGGTAAAACACAAACAGCAGTTTCTGCATAACTCATGAGTATGGTACACCACTAACTGCCATCCCAAAAGAAAGGAGTCCTCTGACCTCCGACATCTATTTCCACACCTGACTAAGTGGGACTTTTGAAAGGGATAGTCACCCGCCTCCTTCTTCTCCTCCACAATACTGGGATATAGTGTATCTACTCCTACTACATACAATGATAAAAATAAAAAATAGCAACAACTACTGCTACTGCTACTGCTACTGCTACTGCTACTGCTACTGCTACTGCTGCTGCTACTACTACTGCTACTACTACTGCTACTACTACTACTACTACTACTACTACTACTACTCCTACTCCTACTCCTACGTCT
>DF239795.1:96795-99295 GCA_000507305.1 Breviolum minutum Mf 1.05b.01
CTGCTACTGCTACTGCTACTGCTACTGCTACTGCTACTGCTACTGCTACTGCTACTGCTACTGCTACTGCTACTGCTACTGCTACTGCTACTGCTACTGCTACTGCTACTGCTACTGCTACTGCTACTGCTACTGCTACTGCTACTGCTACTGCTACTCCTACTGCTACTGCTACTGCTACTGCTACTGCTACTGCTACTGCTACTGCTACTGCTGCTACTACTACTACTACTACTACTGCTGCTACTACTACTGCTGCTGCTGCTGCTGCTGCTGCTGCTGCTCCTACTGCTTCTACGGCTCCTACTGCTGCTACTGCTACTACTGGTACTGTTGTTGCTGGTGCTACGGCCGCTGCTACTGCTCCTGCTGCTCCTCCTTCTCTTCCTCCTGCTACTACTGCTACCACCACTATCTCTGCCTTGTCTGGTATTGTTCCGCTTTTTCTGGAAGGGATATT
The DNA here is from genome assembly GCA_000507305.1 of Breviolum minutum Mf 1.05b.01. Lineage (NCBI taxonomy): Eukaryota > Dinophyceae > Suessiales > Symbiodiniaceae > Breviolum > Breviolum minutum. The sequence goes on from DF239795.1 coordinate 97,256, forward strand.
TCCATTCAAAGTATTCAAGTTCCAGAAGTATCCTTGTTCCTGGGAGGGGCTCCATTGAAATCAGTACCATCCTGCGTGATATCAAAATCCAACGACTTGAAAACACACACACACACACACACATCATTTTCAACTCTTCACAACCCTTCGCCCCCAACCATCCACCCGAGGTCAAGCATCCGGGTGGCCCATAGAACCAGCACAGCATTGAACGACAACCGTGGGTGGAATGGGTTGATTTCTCTGGCCTACAAAAAGCATAGCAACAAAACATGCCATGATACCTGGAACACCCTGGGACTGGATAATGTTGTGACATATTTCAAATCCTTTTTTGACTGGTCCGAAGGATCAACACGTTACAAAAAGTTCTGGTGGGGCATCTTCAAATCCCAACAGTTTCAACCATTAGGGGATAAAGTGAGTCAAGGATTTCTGTGTGTTGGGATCAAGTCAGAACCACCTCAGGAGCGAACTGGGTCATGTCCGATCATTCACCAAACTCCGGATCAGCCGTAATATGCCCTCACCCGCATGTTTCTGCGTTGCTTTTGTCACCGTGGCAAGGCATTAGTGTGTGTGTGTGTGTGTTTGTCCTTGTATATTATAGATCCTTGTGGGGTTGAAGTAGTCTTGGCCAATTTGCGTGTCACAAAGAGGGAAACTTAGCATCAAAACTATTGAACTATCAGTTTTGAGAGCAGTCTGGTGGGGCAAGTCAAATATGATTGTAACAGTGATGCTATCATAATTCGGGAACCTGACCATCAAAAGTCTACGATGTTGTCGTTATTTCCAACTCCTAGGTTTGAGATCCCAGCTATTGACCATGGAGCTATACAAAAGCTTATCACAAATCGATACTGAGCATCAAAGAGACCTCCAAATTTCCTGAAACTATCATAAACTCGTCAGCAGTGCGTTTCGTTTTCAGTTCATGGTTCCAGGACCCAAATGCTCCATGGTAGGTACAAACCTACACATCATGTTAAAACTAGCTTGATTGCGGTTCACATCTGCAGAGAAATGTCTATACCTTTGCAGTTTTTACAGCATAAAGCCTATCTACAGATATGTTGGCATGTTGTGTTGGAATGTTGCCCCAACAACTATCAGTTTTTAAGTGATAGCTAGCAAAATATGATCCTTTACCAAGTTTGTGATCTACTTAGTGGCTGCGGGGAAGCCTCAAGATCCTCAAGTATGTCTATATCAGACACTGGATGGATATGCTTAAATACATATCATTATCTGCCAATGTGCGTGGATGTGAAATATACTCAAATATATATATATATATATATATATATCATATCTTTAAATATGACAATATATGATACATATTGTCTTGCATTGCATTCATGGCACCTGGGCCACGATCATCCTTCCCCCGGGAATTTGCCGCACTGGATGCCATTCGGATTGACCCGAGGGGAAAAGTGAACGAAGCTACTCGGTGAGTCCAAAAAAAGAATGCAACAAACATGCGCGCATGATCGAAAGAAACGCGACTGTTGAGGTCATATTGGATCCTAAATGATCCTGATTAGTATACACGTGTACTATCATTAATCAAATATGGGGCCCTAGAGGAACATTGGAAACCATGACAATGGCTTTTGCTTTTTGAGCAAACATAGCATGGCCGAAACGCGATAAATGAATTTGCAGCGGCTGTGAGTCAGCAAACTTATAGGCTCTCACCCTATAATACAAATCCGAATAAACCGCACATCTCATCAACAGCAGTTGATGGAGAATGTCAGGACGTGTGATGATCAAAGGGCTGTACATGATTATACATATATATATATATACTTATACGTATTTACCCATATTTGCTCTAATCAAACTGGTGCAGGATTTTGCCTCTCAACAGTATTTGTGTTTTCTTGGATGCTTCAGTGCCTGGATTAGCGGCTTCCAAAAACATTCAAATCAATAAAATCCAACCTCAGTCTTTCTCCTTTCAGTTCTTAATTATCAAAGGCCGATGGCATCGATATTTATCACCTTACACACCCCAATGCTGCAGCGCCT